>CABHPH010161130.1:0-46463 GCA_902168325.1 Peromyscus nudipes
GTGAGGTCTTCAATTTTTGCCTTCATCTGTCTGGTTTTGTAGAGAATAGAATAAGGATCTCCTTGCATGATAGATATTTCATTCACAAGATGGTGCAGAGGGTCAGCCCAAGAATACAGTAGAGTGTATACCATTTGAAGTAGTACTTCTGGCTAAGTAACCATAATTTAATAATAGTGTTAGAATAAATGAAATGTAATAAATGTCTGTAGCTACTCATATTATTTTATAGATGATATATTTGTATATGTGAAATATGTAGCCATTGACATTTGTTATGAAATTTTGTTGAAGATTACACTCAGAACTGTCAGCAGAGTGCTCTATGAAGTTTCTAGCAAAATAATCTCTCTCAATAAATGAGTTTTGTTGCTCAAACTCCCACTGTTAATGTTTCCTTTATTTTTCTTCATTTATATCATAATTGTTTAAATGAGAATTGTAGATGTACGTTAAGTAAAACATGTAGGATGGATCGTACTGTGTGGATGTATAGGGATATATAGTAATGTTTGACTCCACCCTGAGATCAGTTATGGCAAGAAATCATGTGTGAGAGATGATGACAATTGTAAACTGGAGCTGATGTAATATATTGACTTGTCATCATACAGAAAGGACGATTTTACCCTGAGGAATAAAGTACAGTGTTCACTGGACTCTTTTCTCAGGTGGTTTTCAGTTACAAAATAAAAGTAGAACAACCAGTTAGGAATTAACACTTAGCAAAAGAAAAAGGAGCAGAACCAGGAACTACTTAACAGTGAGAAATGAACAGGTCAGTGTCCGCTGTGCTGCCAATTTGGGGTCCATCAGTAACTGTGAGAAATACAACTGTTGAATTGTATTTTGCCTTCATTACATTAACAAATATTCAACCGTGAATGTTAATGTCAATTGAAACTTTCCTACAGACTAATAAGTACAAGTCCAAGGGTTCACAGTGGTAAGAGGATCTTCTCTATGTAAAATTATGGATCATCTAAAATACCACTTAGCATATTTCACTTATAATTTATTAACCATGCAGTATGATTGCTTTATTGCTCATATGATAACCATTGCAGTGCCTTTGAAATGCCTCCACTATGTCTAGAAATGCTATATTGCTTCAGTTGTTCTGGTAAAGAAATACAAAAGAGTTAAACACTTACATTGCTTTTTAGAACTTGCTCCTTGTTTACTGGAGTTTCAAAAAAATCAGTGGGGCACATGTCAGGGACCCTATCATTATACCTCTTGCCATGGGCATACTGATTATTCTGGAAATGATGAAATAGTAAATAAATTAGAGATTAAAAATTATATGAATGAGCCATTGACCCAAATTCCGTTGCATTTGATAGATATTTAATTTAAACTCAACAGAAGATAACTGATACCTAGTAATGTAAACCTAGCCAACTATTTGTGGATGGAGATGTCATAGGACCTACTACTGCTAGTTCCTAAAAAACACATTCTGTAACAGTATTCTAAATAAATATCCTTCTACCCACAGGTAAGATTAATCTCACCCCTCACCAAAGAAGGCTCTTCTTGAAATAGATGGAGACCATTACAGAGATATACAACTGGTCAAAATGCAGAGAATGAGTGGCTTTGAGGTTCCCAACCCCAACTAATATATCTTTAATGCAATTCTTAAACCTAAATTCAGAGAAACTCTCAAAGGGGGAATGGGGTAGAAAGCTTGTAAAAGTCAGAGTCCCAGGAAATGTGCTCATAGATAGTTTCCCTTAGACATGACAGGTAAAGTGAACCCATGAATTTTCAACAATATGACTGACTAAACAAGACCAGCATAGTAATAATACTGGTTGACTTGTTAATTTAAACAGGAGAAATTCCACATAGTCCTATCCTTAGATGAAGAGCTACTGGGGTTTCATGGCTGCTGAGAGAGGGCAAATCAATTGATTCCTGGGGTGAATGACCACATAGGTGGTCTAACACTAGGTAGTCAGCCACATATGCAAAGGAAAATGTGAACATACATGTGCACACACATACATACATACATATATACATATATATTTGACAGCAATAATATGAAGAAAGGACATAGCCCTATCTCTACACCAGAACTCCTTGTTACAAACTCATGAATTTGAATTGTTTAAAAATAATTCAATGTGCCAGATGGTGGTGGTGCATGCCTTTAATCTCAGCACTCAGGAGGCAGAGCCAGGCGGATCTCTGTGAGTTTGAGGCCAGTCTGAGATACAGGACAGACACCAAAACTACACAGAGAAACCCTGTCTCGAAAAAACAAAAAAAATGATTTAATGCATTTGCAGGTTTATAGAGAAAAAAATTGAAAACTTCTCCTAGTGATAACCTATGTCTGTGTAGTCTACTGTTTACAGCTCCCTGGAAAGCAATCCTTCTTTATTGGTTATCTATATTACCCAAAGTAATGAACACCAGTGGAAGCCAAACCGCTAAAGCAGGGGTTCTCAATCTGTGAGTCTCAACCCCTTCATGGGTCACATATCAGATATCCTGCATATCAGATATTAAAATTGCAATTCATAATAGTAGCAAAATTATAGTTGTGAAGGAGCTATGCAATAATTTTATGGTTTGGGGTCAGCATCACATGAGGAACTGTATTAAAGGATTTAACCATTAGGAAGGTTGAGAACTACTACACCAAATAAAGGAATAAAAAAATCACACCTTTTTCTTAGCCATACATTTCATGACTTTATGTCACAGGTGTAAATTAAAGTTCAAAAATAGAGAAAAATATTATTTCATGTGAGGAAATATCTGACATTTCTTGAGAATGTCCTTTTCTCCTGTTAAAGAGTTTAGTAGGTGCTGATTTCTTCTCCCTGTGATGGTATATTGTTTGAAATTTGGGTCATTATGCTTTCAACTTTAGTCTATACTGCATCCCAACTAGTAGCATGTAGGCCTATTTTCGAAAGAAACCATAAGTCAGAGAGGTACTTACAAATTCAGTGAATATTTCTCCAGCTTGAATATTGATCATCTTAGACATAAAGGTGGCCAATTTAACTAGTCTCTCTAAGGACTTCTGGGTATCCCCATCCCTCTTGACACAGGTGGGTGCAGAGGCTGCATTCTCCCACAAGAGCAGGTTGGACACTAGGAACAGGAGAAGTGTCCTTGCTAAAGGAGAAGAGAAGCCACTCTGAGATCTCTTTCTCTGAGGTTGTCAACAATCACCCTGTCAATGGAAGCCTTACCTCAGTGGCACCTTTAAACAGTTTGGTAGTTTTAGATGTGCTGAGTAATAAATGTCTTCCACTGTGCAAATTTAGTTAAGTAAATACATTTGCACAAATTTCTATTTTGAAATGTGACTAATATAATGAATTTTTAGTGTTATTTACAGACATGTTTCTGTTTTTTCCTAACATTTGGAGCTTAACATAAATCAAGTCAGTATGATCTAATCATATTTTTCTGATCATTTAAGGTCTTGCAGATTTCTCTTCATTTTGAGCAATAAGACAATTAAAAATTTGTTTCTCATAGTTCAGTGTCCAATACTAGCATATTTGACCCTAATCTGACAAAGACAACATGCATAGGTTTGCTTTGTCTTCATTATTCGTGAAAAATACATTATTTTCCTTTTTATTAACATTGAGGATGAAGAAAATGTTGTCATAAACATGATGCCACTGCCTGAAATTGCAAATTCAACTCCAAAATGTCATGTATTTATTTCTTTGCAAAATGTTTCAGACATTTTCATCTCAGTTTGATGTTTACAATAAGCCTGTAAATAGGCTTGGCAACATAGTTATAATGAAAACATAAATAATAAATAAACTGTATTTGTAGCTAGTGTGATTTTTTTTAGTAGTTCCATTATTAGAAATTTTAGAAGGCAACACACACACACACTGAGGACTTTGCATCTTCTCTAACGCTTTGTGTTGCCAAGGGTTGTCATCATTACACATAAAGACCTACACATTGTCCTTGGTGACATGTTACTCGCTCCAGGAATTTGATTTTATCTATTTTCTCTGCTCTGTAGAAAAGATGCCTTTAAATGTTTTTGCAATGATCAGTGCTGGTTTTGTCAGTTTCCTTTACATGTGTCCTTTACATGAAGAACCACAGAACTGTAACACATCAATAGCTTACAACAGGGTGATACACCATGCACTTATCAAATTAAAAGGCTATCTATTTTGATGGACACAAGTCTGAGACAAATTATATTATAAAATGTGACTCTTATGACTATATATTTCCTATATATTTCAATAGAAACTTTGTTAATATTAGTGGTAATGTCCAACACAACCTTAGAAAATTGGTAGGGGGAATTCACAGGAAACATCTACACCCAAATACTTAAAATGTCTAAATATATCAAAAAGTTGTATAAAATACAGATAGCAATCAATTTCATATACAAAGTAAATATATTGTCAAATAATTCATATTACTATATATTTTCAAAATATACATGCTTTCCTAAATTTATTTTAAGAGTGATATGCATATATATTAAAATATGTATATGTACATTCCACCCATTCATCAACTGAAGAATTTTCACTGTCTAAGAAGAAAGGGAGAAGACTCATATTTTGTTTTTCTACTTTATAAAATCAAGTTCATAGTTGTTACCAATTCATTTTTCTTGACATATTTTTAAAAAAATAGAAGCAAGTTAGCATTAGTGTGAGGTTTTACATCATTATTTTATGGAACCTAATTGTCAAGTTTCTTTAGTACCCACATGTGCTATGCTTGCCTACATTCCTCTCCCGAAGTAACAATTTGGTTACACTCATTCAAGGCAAAGAACTCACAGTCAAGACTCTGGTGTCAGAATATGTCACTTTCTTCTTTCCTAAGATATTATTAATTTGACCCATAGAATCTACTGCTCTCATTTCATCTTAATGTCTCCTAATCTGCAATTTTCACTTTTTGGGATGAATCATTTCCTGTTTTGGATATATCTTTTTCATGTAGTATTCTAACAAACCCCTGGTTTCTAACCCTTAGACACAGGTAATGCCCCCCACCCTGACACACTTTGTACATCATATCAGTTAAGACAAGAAAAAATGTCTCGGTTGTTTGGCTTGAACTGTTTAGGGGGCACCCAGGCAGGGGGATCGGGATCTGTCCCTAGTACATGAGTAGGCTTCTGGGAATCCAGTGCCTGTGGTGCGTCACCTTGTGTAGCCTTGGTGCAGTGGGAAGGAGCTTGGACCTGCCTAGGCTCAGTGTGCCGGGCTCTGCTGACTCCCTATGGGAGACCTTGATTTGGGGGATGTGGGGAATGTGGGGTGGCTTGGGAGAGAGGGCCAGGGGGTGGGAGGAGGGAGGAGGGGTATCTGTGGGTGGTATATGGAGTGAGTAGAAAATTTCTTAATAAAGAAAAATGAAAAAAAAGAAAAAAATGTCTCTAGACATAGCTACATGTCTCTATGCTAAGATGACTCCCCTCTGAAACCCACTAATCCCAGAATGTATTTTCTTTCTACAGCAATGACCTCAAAGTGTATCTAAAGTCTATGTTGCTTTGTTTTTCCTGGTTTGGTATGAACAAATAACTAATTATCCCAGATAGGGCAACAATTATAGCAATAAATAAACTTCCCAATAACATAATGTTTAAGCATCTATAGAGGAACTCAAATGAGGAGTTACTTACAAGAAAATGTTTCAGTGAAAGAGAATGACATCTCTGAGAAGTCACACCACAGCTTGTCTGCCAACTCAGGAAATCTGCACCACTGTAGTCCTCCCTTCTGTTAGTTTTCCACCTCCTATATAGCAGAGCAGATTGTGCTAGAGGGCAGAAGGAAGTAACACCTCAAATCCAAATCAGGATCCCATGACCTTTCTCTGTTAGGGTCAGGGAGAGCAACCTAGTATTCGTGACCAGAGACATAAGTGCATCTCCAGTGTTTATCTTATTTCCAGGTTATTACTAGTGTCCAAGATATGTTGTACATAGATTCAGCCATCTCTGGTTCATAAATAATGATGGGGTTTTTATACTCAAATGGAAATAGCCATCACCCAGACTTACATTATTTTCTTCAGGTTCTTGTATATTCCTATTACTTCATCTGAAGTATTCCCTAAACCACCCAGACATAGCAATAGTATTTATTCTGAACAGTTTATGCTTTGCAAGTCTTTATTAATATTCATGGGATACTGTACAGAGTTTTATTTGGTAGACAGAAAAAGGGAGTGACAGGTAAACACAGTTTAGAAGGCAACTGGTAGGCAACTGGTAGAAATATCACATCTATTGAACCAAACAACTGCGGAGGTCATCTTGTTGGACTATTGCCTCCTTAGACACAAATTTTTAAGCTGGATAATACAAAGCATGGGTTCTATGATGTTGAGATGGTCTTAAATCCAATGAGAAAGTGTTTTGATGACATTATAGCAGTTCTACCACTATTGGCCCAGTGGTTACATCTTACTTGGCTGAGTGTTCCATTATCATTTTATTGTGCATATCTCACGTTGGCACTTTTTCTAGTAACTAGTACGGTTCATGTGGCATGATGAAGGTTGCTTAGTCCTATGGAAATGTCCACTCATTTTCAGCCTAATTTCTTCATAACACGCAGCATGAATATTTAATATCAGCAATAAGTTCTTACCATTTAGTTCTGGTATGCACCAAAGTCATTGACAATGCCACTATGGTTTTGAGTCCAAGGAGTCTACCCCATTCAGTAACTCAATGGAAGTTAACCAGTCTAGTCTCAAGATTTTTCAACATCCTAATGGGCATCAGTGATATCTATTTCTACCATGAATTTTTCCTTCTTGCACATTTTCAGCTGGTATGAATACTATTCTTTTAGATTGTTTTCCAGATACATATGACTTTAGGTATTACCATTGTGAATGAGTTCCCTATAGATGGTCAGAAGAGCATTTGAAGGTTCACTGCATATGTTGGTATTGGAATTAAGCATTTAAGGCAATGGTTCTCAACCTGTAGATTATGATACCTTTGGGGCCTTAATGACCCTTTCACAGGGGTTCCATATCCTGCCTGTCAGATATGTGATTCATAAGAGTAGCAAAGTTACAGTTATGAAGTAGCAACAAAAAATAGTTTCATGGCTGGGGTCACCACAACATGAGGAACTGTATTACAGGGTTTCAGTATTAGGAAGGTTGAGAACCAGTGATCTAAGGAATCTGTAAAAAAAAAAAAATTGAATGGATCTAACAAATATGAAGAGGACTCATCATTTCCCTTTTGTGTGTAAGGAATGATTTGGGTTACAATAAAATAAGGGAAGGTACTAACATATTTAGTTCTCAGTAATGCACTATTCATAGTTAACATGCATTATTAAATTAACTAACCTGGGCTCATAAGGGCTCACAGAGATCGAAACGACAACCAAGGAGCCTGCATGGGACTGACCTAGGCACTGTGCATGTATATTGCACTTGCATAGTTTGGTCCTCTTGTGAGACTCCTAACAGATGTAACAGAGGCTGTCTCCAACTCTTTTACTGGCTTTAGGGAACCTACTCCTCATACTGGGTTACCTCATACTGGTTGTTAATACTCCTCATGATGGGTCTTAATACACGAGGAGGTGCTCAGTCTTACTGCAACTTGATATACCATATTTTGTTAATATTCAGGGGAGACCTGCCGTTTCCTAAACAGAAACAGAGGAGGAGTAGATTAGCGGGTGGGAATAGAAAGGGTGGAAGGCTTGGGAGGAGAGGAGGGAGAGTAAACTGTGGCCAAGGGTTTAAATAAATAATTAAGTTTATAAAAAGTATGGATTAACTTAACCTCATGTAGACTATCCCATGACATTGTTATCCACAGTCTATATTAGAAGCTTACCACAGAACTTGGAAGCATGCTACAGGTGACACTGGGTTTGCAGGCATGGAAATACAAGACTATAGGGCTTGTTGACGCTTGCTTCAAAATTCTAGAATGTAAATGAGGGAGAGCAATACGTGGCAGGGTCATAGTCCCTTTGAGGTACCTCTGAAAGGCCATTGTGAAGGCAAACCCTAAGAAGTAGGACAATACCAAGCATATCAGAGATCTGAGGCTCCTGGATTGTCTGCTCAGGAAAATTTCAAGCGTGGAACAGATCCAGCTGTGACAGAATTCATGTGCATAACAAACATCAGGGATGGTAGGGCGAGGCTAGCTCCCGAAACCTTTCTGAGCTCAGTTGGTTTTGTTAGATGGCCAAATGTCACTGGCTTTCAGTCTTGGTTTGGTCCTACCATTCCTTGATACAGCCCCCAATACTCCCCTTTGGATGAGGAATGTTACTTCTTACCCATGTACATGGGAAGCCTGTATCTTGTTTCATTTTGGGATTTTTGTTTGGTTTGGTTTGGTTTTTATTATTTCACAGGCCCTCACTTTTGACCAAGTCTCAGAAGAGATTTTGGATTTTGAACAGTCAGGACTGCTAGAGAGTATTGGGACTCTCAGAGAAGTATTGAATAGAGTATACCTCATATGATAGTCTTGAGCCTTTGAGAATGAGTGGTGAGATACGATGCTTAAAAAGTCCTATGAATGAGTGTCAAGTTGACAAGAGTTGATTGATTGTTGATCTAACAGTGCCTGTAATCAGATAATGTAATCCTAGGAGATAGTCAGTTTGAAAGACACAGATTGGGATAACTGAGAGGGGAAAATGTACTCTAAATGTAAATGGCAACATTCCTAGAGCTGAGATCCAGATCTGACCAAAAAGGCAACAGCAAGGTTAGCAATTCATCTCTTGGCACTTTCTGACTGAGGAAATGAAAGCAGCTGCTCAATCTGTCCCATCATGGGGAACTGTGTCTCATTCCAATGCAATACAAAGCTAACTCTTGCTTCTGCAAACTACTTTTGCCAGATATTTTCTAATATCAGTGATAAAAGTAACTAATATAACTGTAATTCCCTGTGACACATTAGCCGTCCTTACCTGACAGCATGTCCACTAGGCCACATTGCTGGCTGGATGACAGCTGCTTTGACTGGCCAAGGGTAAGTGGGAAACAAGCCAAGTCTCATCTAAACCACTCTTTCACCTCGGGTTATTTCCTGTATCTGGCTCCAGACTGGCTGTAGTAATTGAGCTTTTATCAGCCATGTTTGTTTCCTGATTTCACCCAGGGCAGGATGAACAAGATGCATACCCAAAGGCTTCCCTATCCTGCAAACACATTAGTTCAACTTACATTTGCCACACTGAGGTGATACTCTGCACTCTGGTCACTTCGTGCTCCACAGAAAGACACCCACCCTGAGCACAGTCCCTTTCATAAGGAAAGGCCACTGTATAAATGTCTGTGGTAGAGGTGACTGTCCACTGCTATACGACGAGCTTAGTCCTTTTCTCATGCATGGTTTTTGTCTCCTTATTTATGGTCTGCTTTTGCTCTCCATGCTGCATTGAAGAAATTCTGTGAATTCATATTCACTTACCTGTAAGATTTAACAATGCACAATATTGATGGTTAACAAATGTATAATGTAACAGTGGGTCTTGAGTTAATCTATTTGACCCTTATCTTCAAGCATCACTGACCATTGCTCAAAGACCTTCCTGAAGTCATTTCTACCCACCTAGATGTTCTTCATCCACAGCAACCTGTCAAAAGCTGCATCCTGCCTTCTCAGAGAACTATATGATAGACATTACTTCTTGAAGTCCATAAGCACCACATCTGACTCCCTTTCAATTTTTAATATCAATTATGCTTCAATATTCAAGCCCTCCCCCCAGATGTCTTGTAACATTTTTATTGCTGTGACTTGTTTTCCAATTTTGCCATTCCAGTTATATTGCTTTGGCATTTTATAAGCCCAATTCAATGTGACTCATCGTTACTCAGTTCTACCAAATGCCTTCCTGTTCCTATAGGGGTATGGTCCTGACAGGAGAAAGAATATTTATATCATAACAGTTGGTAATTTGTGTATTCTTAAAATATTTTGCATTAGTTCATTGGTAGTTTCAAGTTTTGAACAATCTGTTTCAATCATACTCACCACACTAGACACCACTTTCCCTATCCACCTAATACATGTCCTTAAAAAAGAAAAGAGATTAAAAAAACAGAAAAACAAAACCCTTCAAGAGTAATTTCTGCTACCTAAAGTATTCATGATATTCATGAATATGTAGTTTGCCACTGGAGCACAATCTCCTTACCAGGAGCTACAGTGAGAGAAAACTGAACAATTGCCAATTAGTCTGCAGCTAGGGATGAAATTTTATGCCTAACTCCTCTCCCCATACTAGGACTTGGTCTAGCTTGGTCTTGCACAGGCCTTCTGCATTCTGACACAATTAATGGGAGTTCATTTTGAAGCTCAGCTTCTCTTCTGTCTTCAGAAGATGTTTCCTTACAGTCACCCATCAGCTCTGGTTCCTACACTTGTTTTGTACCCCATCCCTTGTTCAGTGATCCCTGAGCCTTAGGTGGTATATTTATTATATATCCCTTTCAGATTGATCATTTTCTGTCTCTTTTTCTCTGCTCCTTGACCAGTTGTAGGATACTGTGTTAATTACCATCTACTGCAAATACAAGCTTCTTAGATGGTGATTGAGAGATACATTAAACTAGGGTTATAAAATAAGTCACCAGGAGAAAGTTTAACACTCTGCCAATTTACCAACATGAAGGTAGCAGGTTTACCACTAGGGAGTGTGTCCTGTGTAGTTATAAGTTCTTGCACTGATAATGGTACCAGATAAGGGTTTCATCTATTGGAGTGGGACTTAAACCATTCAGGAAATAGGCACGCCAATGATACGTTTGCTACTATTGCATCAATGGGCATTTCAGTCATTGCTATAGCTCCCAAGTTCACAGCTATATATAAATTATTACTTTCTTGCTCTGATAGCTTGCCTACCACCTTCCAACACAAGAGAAGCTAGCCAGTAGAGATGAAGCTTCCAGTTTTCTACCAGCTTGTTTTTGCCATGTTGTATGACTCAGACAAGTGTTGTCCTCAGTAATAGTCTTATTAATAAGTTCTAGTGGTTAGCCAAGATCAGTGGTTGATCATGTTATTGTAATAGAATTTTCCAGACTTTAATATTTTTTTTGCAAAGTACCAGCCCTAAATTTCACCATTTTCCCATTTTCTATTCTTATTTTCATTTATTGCTACTATTGAGTTTGTTATTTCCTTATTTCTCTTTTTTCTTACTTCCTTATAAAGGGATTTTAAACTTTTCCCCTTATTTATGCTATAAGCTATTATTTCATTACATCTGGGGATACATACTGCTAATTTTGAAATAATACATTTTACATTTTACTGGCTTTATCCCCCTTTCCTTCTTTTTATATTTTGCTCATTGTCAAGTATGTTTTTAGAAGAGGACTGTTGAATCATTTATGCTTAGGTATACTTTTGTTGTATTTTGTTTATAGAATTTT
The DNA here is from genome assembly GCA_902168325.1 of Peromyscus nudipes. NCBI lineage: Eukaryota > Metazoa > Chordata > Mammalia > Rodentia > Cricetidae > Peromyscus > Peromyscus nudipes. Next base: position 11,431 of record CABHPH010161130.1, read on the forward strand.
GCTTCCCTTTCACAGCAATGAGAACACCGTCTTTATGTGATTTCATTATGTCATACATAGACATTTATGATGATCATATTGTTTATTGTTAAGGTTTTCCACGTGTGCTGGGATAGAACATGTCCTTCTACTCACTTCTCAATTTTCAGTTCCAATCATGTTCAGTTCAGAGTGTCCATGGCATTGCACAACTACCAAAACTTAATATTTTTCTATTATTTTCTCCAAGTGAAGATGGTATGGTGAAACTAGTCACAGGATCCATTAGTCAATACTTTCAGTATTTAAATTATTACTCCCTGTATCTTTTATTACCTCTAATGAGTTTAATGTATACATTTAAGATAATTGGGCACATACGGCCTATGGTACAGTTCATGAATAGCTTCTCTAAAGACCTAGGTTTAATTCCAACTACTGTTTAGACCATTGCTTCTGGCACAGGCCTGAAATCCCAGAATATGAATGGTAGAGGCAGAATCTTTTTTTTTTATTAAGAAATTTTTTTATCCATTTTACATACCAATCATAGATCCTCCTCTTCCTTCCTCCCACCCCTCCAGTCTTCCTCATCCACCCATCCCCCATTCCCTCCTACAAGAAGGTAAGGCCTCCCAGGGGGAGTCAACAGAGCCTGGTCTATTTGGTAGAGGCAGGTCAAAGCCCCTCCCGCCTGCCTCAAGACTATGAGAGGTGTCCCATCACAGTAGTGGGGTCCAAAAAGCCAGCTCATGCACCAGGGATGGATCCTGATCTTACTGTCAGGGGGCCCCTTAAGCAGATTAAACTACACAACTCTCTTGCTTATGCAGAGGGCCTAGTCAAGTTCCATGGAGGCTCCACAAGAGTTGGTCTAAATTTCATGAGTTCTCATTAGCTTGGTTTGGTTATCTCTGTAGGTTTCTCCACCATGATCTTGATGTCCCTTGCTCATAGAATCCTTCTTCCTTCTCTTCCTCTAGACTCCTGGAGTTCAGCCTGGTGTTTGGCTGTAGATCTCTGCATCTGCTTCCATCAGTTACTGGAAAAAGGCTCTATGATGACAGTTAGGGTATTTACTGATCTGATTACTGGGGTAAGCCAGTTCAGGCACCCTCCTCACTATTGCTAGTAGTCTAACCTGGGGTCATCCTTGTGGATTCCTGGGAACTTCCCTAGCACCTAGTTTCTCCTTATCCCCATGATAAACTTATTTGTACCTTTTTAGAGAGTGAACTCCCAGATAGCCTGCCTAAGGAGACTGTCTTCTCAGCACTCAGGAGGTAGAGCCAGGCAGATCATTGTGAGTTCGAGGCCAGCCTGGTCTACAGAGATCCAGGACAGGCACCAAAACTACACAGAGAAACCGTGTCTTGAAAAACCAAAAAAAAAAAAAAAAAAAAAAAAAAAAAAAAAAAAAAAAAAAAAAAACAAAACAAAACAAAAAACAAATGTGTTTAGGATGGTCTCAATCTGGGTTTGTGTTTTTCACATTAAGTAATATGACTCTGTCTTTTTCTTTTATCTGTAATAATTATATATGGGTGCCTGTGTATGTGATGAACCTGCATGCGTATGTATTACTTCATGTGTACGAATGTGTGTACCTATGCAGGTGGTTGTCACACATCAATTTTCACATTCATGAGATGGCCCAAATATTGATTTTGAGTGTCTTACTCAATAACTTTCATCTTATTGACAGACAGAGGTCATTGATATTCCAGGAACTAACCAATTGTGTGAGCATGTAAGACTACAAAGACCAAGGATCTTCCTGATTTTTCTTCTCCTCTGTTCAGTTTAAGGACCTATGACTTCATGTCAGTATTGTGCTTGGGTCCATAGATATGACCCAAATCTTTATGATTCTGTGCAAGCACTTTACCTATTGAACCAGCTCTCTAATAATTTTCTTTGTGATATAGTTAATAAAATGCTGATATTGTTTCTTTCTTCTACATGTACAGTTTACCAGTATTGTTTGTTGGTAAGAACACTTTTTCCATTGGAAATCTGGTATATGTGTTGAAAATTCAGTGGCTCTGTGTGCATGAGTTTCTTTCTGAGTCATTTATATAATTTCATAATCTTTGTACCTATATTCGTACTAGTGCCATGAATGATTTGGTTTTTTTTTTCTGATTGTTGCTATGACTCTCTCCTATCAGTTATCAATTACAAATAAATTCCCTCTCTATGTCATGACATTCTGTAGCTTGAGCTCACAAAGGTCTTATACATGCTGTCACAACTTCTGAAGTTCATTTCTGTAACCACACCATTGTATCAGAAAACAATGATCATTGTAGTCATCCATTGCCTTTGGTTTTCACATTTTTTTCTATTCTTTCTTCTGCAATGATGCCTGAGTTTCTGGAGGAAGAGGTTTGGTTTAGGTGTTTACTTTAGTGCTGAATATGCCACAGGACCTTGTTCTTTGCACTTTAACCAGTTGAGGGACTCAGCAGTAAATACCACCTACTGCAAAAAGAAGCTTCTTTGATGACACTTGAGAGATGTATTCTTCTGTGGGTAGAAAAAGTCGTTAGGAGTCACTTTAATGCTATGTCCATTTAGCAGTGTAATAATAGTAAATTCTCCCCCAGGGCCTATACCTGTCTATCCATAGCATCTTGGCTAAGTAATTATGCTAGGCATGGGTCACTTTTTGTGATTTGGCCCTTAAATCCAGTTAAAGTGGTTGGTTGTGGATTTTCCCCATTATTTTCCAATGGAGTTCAATATAGAAACACCACCATTTTTTGTAATTTGTATCTTGGTAATAGAAAAGTTGCCAGTTTTTTTTAATGGTGATATTGTATTCTGTTAATATTTGAAAAAAAAAGTATAAGCTATGGGAGTATGAGTTAGTCTTCGGGGTCAGTTAAGTATAGAATAATGTCATCTGCAAATAGGGAACTATGACTTCTATCTTTCATATTTGTATTTCTTTGTGTATCTTTCCATTCCTTGTTGCTCTAGGAAGACATCAAACACCAAGTAGAATAAACTTAGAGTGAGTAGATGCTCTTGTTTTCTTACTGCTTTTAGAGAAAGTGGTTTTATTTTTCTGTATCTCTTGCCAGGTTTCCTGCAGGGTTCTCATTCATGTACTGCTCTTAATGTAGATATATGTCTCTTCTATTTCTAGTTTTTCTGGAACTTTTTCATGAAGGAATGTTCAACTTTGAATCTGTAGATATGGCCATGTAACTTGTTTCCTTTGTCTGGCTACCCTAGTACATTTACTGATTTACGTATATTGAACAAGGACTGGAGTGACCCTAAGCAGATAATAGTCAATGATCTTTCTGATCTATTATTCAAGTTTGTTTAAAAGAATTTTTTTAATATTAGCTTCTGTTTGTCCTCAAGGAAATTGTTCTACAATTTTCTTTGTGTTGCATGCCTGTCCACTCTCACTGTTATGGTAATAATGTTTTAAAATAATGGGTTCCTTAGTATTCCCTCACTTTTCACTTATATAATTTAAATGTTAAAGAAAGTAAGTGATTTAGAACTTGTTATTACTTGGGAGTAAATTCAGGGATATAAAAATATTAAGTGCACCTATATTGTAAAGAAATTGTATTGTAGTTGTGCAGTGTGGTGTCTCTATATTCTTTTTTAATATGTTTTAACAGAAAAGAAATAGTATCACTTTCCCTTCTCCCTTTCTCCCCTCTAGCCCCATCCAGATATAGTCCTTTGAATTATTCCAGTGCCCCCAGTCTTAACTTGATATCATCTTTTTCTTTTATTATCATAGTTATGGGCATATGTGTGTTCATGCACACACGCATGCCTATTCTTATCTAGAGTTTTCCATCAAAGACAAAACAAGCTTTCTAGTCTAGAGGACTTTAATCTTCCATGGGGTTTTTCCTTGCTGTTCTGCAGGCACCCTCCCTCCTTACTCATCATCACCCATCAGTCTGATCTTAGTAGAAAGGTAGCCACATTGACACTTCAGATATCTTCAATGGTTTCATGAGTTGGGCTATAGATTTTTCCACTTATGTATGCTGTTTAATTTCAAATTCTCATCTGCTACATTAATTGTAGATAGTTTTTTGTATTTCTGAGTTTGCAAACATTAGCATGACATAATGAAAATTTTCAAAGAATGGTTCTGATTATCAAAGGTCCATATCTACCATCTGTATATAAGTGTGATTTGATATTAACATTAAGCACTTAATATTTTTAAATAGTTAAATAAAACTATAATAAAAAAAGAATACATTTTTGTACAGGTTATGTTTAGGCAGCAGTGCTGAGGAGACTTGTGAGTACAGCGTCTCTGACACTTCTAGAAAATGAAACCTGACAACCTTTCTGTTTCTCTGGCTCATAGAACTTTTCTTTTCCCTATTCTCCATTGATTCCTGAGTATTAGGTTCAGCAGCCTGAGAGGGATTAGAGCTAAAAAAAAGGGAGGGGAGAGTAATATATTTGAAGGAATAATATTTCAGTTTTTATCTGCATGGGAAATGGTGAATTTGTACTATAATTGTTACATGTAAACAGAATTATAGCTGAATTCCATGCCTGAGTTCCATTCCTCCAATACTTACGTCTATCCAAGTATAATATAGTTTACCTATTATACTGGAAGATAGATACTAAGTTTGAGTGAGTGTCCTTGTGAGACACATATTATATAATAGAGCAGGAGAATACCACCTATGAACATAAAACTAATAACTTAAGAGTTCATGCAAAATGAGAGAGTTTGGGTATAAATATGTTCACCCAGATCTGGGAGTTCCTACATACAGATAAGGGTTGTAAGCAGGATGTGGCCACTGGGCAAGCCTGGAACAACCAGACACAGGAACCAGGTGAAATGACAAAGTTCTAAGGATAATAATGGGTCCACTTACCTTCGTTAAGGACAAGCAATAGCAGCTATCAATACAAAGACAGCTGAATAGTAGTAAAGGATGCTCCTCAAGGTGATGAAGACTAATGACTCATGAGTAATGACATTTGTCCATGATCTTTGATAAATCTAATAATATAAGTTTGTTGTAGAATAGTTTGTTGTGAGATATACTGCAAAAGGACACATTTTATCATGGTCAGGAAACTGACAAAGCTGGTCTCAGTGATTTTCCACAATCAGGAATCAGAGATATATAATGCTTGTGATCTACTTTCTTTGTCCTATATGTTTGGTCTGAGACACAGCCCACGAAATGGTTGATCCCATGTGCTATGTCAGTCTTCTCTCCTAATATAGCCAGTTACAGAATCCCTCACACAGACACACACAGAGCTGTTTTTCCTAGATAATTCTAGATGACATCAAATTGCCCATCTTTACTAACCATCATAAATCTAATCCTTCTCACATGATGTGTTGGTTTGAATGAATGATTTCCCTCATGATGCTTCTGTGTCTGAATCATGGTATCTGATTTCCCTCATGATGCTTCTGTATCTGAATCATGGTATCTGATTTCCCTCATGATGCTTCTGTGTCTGAATGGTTGCCAGCTTGTGGTGTAGCTTTGCTGAAGAGTGGATCCCTAGGGGTGGACAATTCTATAAACCTCAACTAAGATATATAGTTCCAATGTATAATATCACAAAGGAAGCAGCACAACTGTAACAGGAAAGAATGGGGACATATCAATGGGGGACATACCAAAACACATTGAATCCTTAGACAACTAAGCAGCAAATCCTCCCACTCTAAATGTAGTATCTGTGGCTCATGATGGAATGATTCTGGCTCTAAGGGGCCTGGAGAGCCCAGCCTCTCAATATCCACAGGCTACAGTATAAGGCTTTTCCATTAGACTGCTTGTACTTCATTACTGTAGCAATTCTTAGTGAACAGTCCCTCCTCTCAATATCTCAAAAAGCTTGAGGTCCCTATTGCAATTTAGGTTTCACCCACATCACTTCACAGAATGTCATGCCATGTCCTTCTTTCATGTTCTTTGGTGAGACTGAGATATAGCCTGTCCCTATTGGACCTCGTTTTTCTAGGCTACTTCATAGCAGCCTGGTGATAGTGAATAATATCCATAACAAAGGCATATTGTCTAGAGCTAATGTGTTGAGTAAAAAGGGCTAGTGAAAAAAAAAAAACAAAAACAGAAACAAAAAAAAACACCCTGGCCCTGAGATCAGAGCCAAGAAAACACAACCTGCCCCTAACCAACTCAGGACTTGAAATCCAGCCAATCCCTGAGCATGGAAACCAACAAATCCCTGAGTATTAAAATCAACTAATCGCTGAGCTTGTTCCAAGCTCAGGACTTGAGATCCTACCAATCTTCACCCTGAAACTCTTCACCCTGGAAAGCTCCACCCATAGGAAACCCTATATTAGCCCTGTACCTGTTCAGTTTGGGACTGAATTTTTCCACCCTCAAAGAAGCAACCATTCTCCTAGATTCCTCCCTCCCAATAAACATCTTGAGTGAGGTTTGTTGTAATGATGTTCTTTTGCCTTTGTGGAACAGACTTTTGCTGCAGCGGAGCAGAGCTGTAATGGCTCTCACTGGAGTGGAGCAGAACTGCTACACTTCCTGCAGAGAAACTTTCCCTTCCTAGAACAGAGCTGTAACAACCTTCACCAGAGTGGAGTGGAGCAAAGCAGGGCTGGAGCAGAATAGAACTATAACACTTTGGCTGAGGAAACCTGCCCTTGCTGAAACAGAGTGGTTATACTCTGGGGGAGCTGAGCAGAGTTGGAACACTTCTCTGGAGCTGAGGTGTAAAAACCTCACTGGGGAAACCCTCCCCTGGAGGAGCAGAGTTGTTATACTTTCATTCGGTAAACCTTTTCTGGAGCAAGGGCTGTAACTCTTTGCTGGGGAAACTGTCCCTAGCTGGGACAAAGTTGTAACATTTCTATTGGGATAACTTTCCCTTCAAAGCTGTAGATATTCTTTGGCTTCCAACTGCCAGAAGACTTTTCATTCAGAGATGTAGGTATTCCTTGGTTTCTGATTGCCATATTACCTTTCTATTAGAGTTGTAACACTTACATAACTGAGGTCATGCCTGGAGTACACCTTGTTGTAAACCACATTGTTATTGGGAAGAAACAAGTGAAACCAGAATTTAGAACTTTTCATGATGTTATAACTTAACTTTTTATTTTTATCTAGTTTCTAGATTCCTAATAGATGCTGATTTTCAACCTAAATTGAACTTTTATATTTATTTGTAGCCATGAAATCATGGCATCAAAGATTTTGATGACGGTCTATAAAGTATTATATTATATAACACTAACATGAAATGTCTAATAGAGTTGGAAAATTAAATAGAAGAAAACTAGAGCAGTTAAAAATTTGAAAGAGGGTACCAGGCATGGTTTGAGTAAGTAGAAAATAAAACCATAAGGCAACAGAAAAATCCCAAGTTCTGATTAGGTTGCTTCTTATGAACTATTGATTCATTAAGCCCTAGTGGCTGATGATGTAAATCAGACTGTTGAATGAAAGTAGCACCATCTTAAATAGGTTTACTCTTGCTGTGATGAAATATTATGCAATGTCTGGTTGGGTGGAAAAGGTTTATTTTACACATCCCATGTTACAATCCATTTAGTGAAGCCAAGACAGGAACTCAAATAGGGGTGAATCTGGAGACAGGAGCTGATGTAGGGGTCAAGGAAGAGTGCTGCTAACTTGTTTGTTCCTAATGGCTTTCTCAGCTTGCTTCTTTATAGAATGCAGAACCATCAGCCTAGAGTGAGATAACTCACAATGGACTGTCCCCTCCTACATCAATTACCAATTAAGAAAATGCTCTAGAAGCTTGCTTACAGCCCAGTTCTCTGGAGGCATTTTCTCAATTGATTTTGATTCCTCTCAGATGACTATAATGTGAAGCTGACATAAAACTAGCCAGTAGAATTGACTCCTTGTCAACTTGGCACATAAATTCATTACTGTTAAGCTATAACATTACCTTTCTTGTACATCTCCAAGATTGCACATTAATACCAACATTACAATATAAAACATCTTATAAACTTAAAAGTCCCACAGACTTTAAAAAATTAAACACTTTAAAATTCAATCTCTTTAGAATTCAAAAGTATCTTTTAAAAATCCAAAACTTCTTTAAAACTTTAAAGTCTCTTGTGATGGCTATTCATGGTTGTCAAACTGACTACATCTAGAATTAACTAGAGCCCCAAAATGGAAGCTATACCTGTGAGGGAATTTTGCTTAATTTGAAGTAGGAAGATCCATTTCTAAACCTGATCTTTGAAGTAGGAAGACATACCTTTAATCCAGATCATTTGATGTAGGAAAACCTACCTGTAATCTGGGCCACCCTTTCTGCTGGAAGTCTATATAAGGACATGGAAAAAGGAAGCTTTTATTCTTTGCCTGCTTGCTCTTGGCTTGCTAGTAAGTCCATTCCTTCACTGGCATTGGATCACACTTCTTCAACATTCCAGCTTATACTGAAAACAAGCTGAGACATCTAACATCATGAATTGAACAACTTTCCATTTGTGGACAGTCATTGTTAGATTATCTTAACCACAGTCTGTAAATGATTCTAATTAATCCCTTTTCTATATAAGTTCTATAAGTTCTGTTACTTTAGAGAATACTGACTAGTACGTCTCTCAACTGTGCATTCCTGTAAAATCAAAAATAAGTTAAATACTTTCTTACTTCATGAGGGAAGAACCAGGCCACAGTCATAATTTGAACGACACAAAACCAAACTCCATCTGTGCAAATAACTAAGTGTCCATTGTCTGGGCTCCACTAATGATCTTTTGGGCTCCTCCAAAGGACCCAGGTCATGATTCCAGCTCCCTTATCTGCAGCCTAGATAGTCTCCTAACCTCACAGCAGCTCCACACTACAGCTGCAACTGTTCTTTGTGGTCACCCCTTAGTACTGGTGTCCTCAAAATTCTGGGGTGTCTTGCTATAACTGGGCTGCACTTTTACCAATTGCCTCTCCTGAACTCTCTTCAGAGACTCCAGCTGCCAAGTCTCAACTGCTTTCCATGACCTTTCATGCCTTCAAAATCCAGTAATACCTGGATGACTCTTACACTACCAAGTTCAACTGACAGGACGAGGAGTAACCTTGGTTTCCTCTGGAACATAAATTCTGTGTGCTGATCCTAAAAAAAAAAAAAAAAAAAATGCTTCCCAGAATGTTTCACCTCAATTATGCTGGTTTCTTATCATAGCTGATTCTTCAGTCCCAGCTGAACTGCATCCATTTTCTCAGCCAAGTAAAGGTTTCACTTTAGTGGTTCTGGTATCTTGTTAATTACAGCTGATTCTTCAGCTCTGACTAAACAGAACCACATAGGCTCATATGTTTGAGTGCATGGGCCTCAATTAGTGGAAATGTTTGAGAAGGATTAGGGGGTTGGCCTTGTTGGAGGAAGTATGTCAATGGAAATTGGCTTTGGGTTTTCTTTCTTATTTATTTATTTATTTATTTATTTATTATTTATTTATTTATTTACTTTTAAAGATTTATTTATTTATTATGTATACAATTTTCTGTCTGTATGTATACCTACAGGCCAGAAGAGGGTGCCAGATCTCATTACAGATGGCTGTGAGCCACCATGTGGTTGCTGGGAATTGAACTCAGGACCTTTGGAAGAGCAGCCTGTGCTCTTAACCGCTGAGCCATCTCTCCAGCCCGCTTTGGGTTTTCAAAACCTACAGGAGGCTCTCTCTCTCTCTCTCTCTCTCTCTCTCTCTCTCTCTCTCTCTCTCTCTCTCTCCCTGTGTGTGTGTGTGTCCTTACTCTCTTCCTGCTGCCTGAAAACTAAGGTGTAAAGTTCTCAGCTACCATTCCATTCCAATACCGTGCCAGCAAGCCTTCTACTGTTCTTCCTACCATGATGTTTATGGACTAACCCTTTGAAACTGAGCAAGCACCCAATTATATACCTTCCTTTATTAAGAAAAAAGGAAAGAAAGAAAGAAAGAAAGAAAGAAAGAAAGAAAGAAAGAGAGAGAGAGAAGGAAGGAAGGAAGGAAGGAAGGAAGGAAAGAAAGAAAGAAAGAAAGAAAGAAAGAAAGAAAGAAAGAAAGAAAGATGCACCAGCTCTGATAGAGTCTTTGAGTGACTACTAAACTTCCCTCTGGAATTTCACAAGCCAGGACTCCATCTTCCACATTTCTATCAACACTCTTATCTTCCAAACTCACACAGAACAGCTCACCAATCTTTGAACACCCAATGGCTTTTCTCATCCAAAGTCTTTCCACAATCCTTCCAAAACCAATCTGGTTGGGTCTGACACAGAAATACCCCACGATTTCTGTCTTAGTTAGTGTTACGATTGCCATGAAACACCATGACTAAAAGTAACTTGAGGAGGAAACGGTTTATTTGGCTTACACTTCAACATTGTTATTCATCACTGAAGAAAGCCAGGACAGGAACTCAAACAGGGCAGGAGCCTGGAGTCAGTTGTTTATGGAAAGGCCATGGAGATATGCAGCTTGCTGGCTTGATCTTCATGGCTAGCTTAGCCTGCTTTCTCATAAAACCTAGGACCACCATTCCTGGGTGGTACCATCAACCGGCTGGGCACTCCCATATCAATCACTAATTAAGAAAATGTTCTACAGGCTTGAATACAGCCTAATATTATGGAGGCCTTTTCTCAGTTGAGGTTCCTTCCTCTCAGATGCCTATAACTTCTGTTAAGTTGACATAAAACTAGCCAGCACAAGCAGTATATGAAAGTGTCCACAGGATGCCGTGTGGTCTGGTTGTATGGCATGGAGAAATTTGACTGATACTAGGTCCCAGATCCCATGCTGGCTTCTTTTTTAGTGCCAGATGGGCCTAGATCAGATTATAGTGAAGTACTATTTAGGGACCTATTAAGATAGATTCAATACAGTTACCATGCCATAGCAAAAATAATTACTGGTCTAGTGGTGGCACAAATTTATAGATGCAGTATCTTCTGTTTTCTGGTGGGTTTAAATCCTGTTCCTTTGATGAAATTTGTATTTGTTATTGTGAGCCTGGCAAGAAATCTGACTGAGAATGTTGTAGGCTCCAGTAGGAAGGCCTTTGATGTTATTTGCTTAAATGATATTCTTATTTGCCTAAAAAAATTTTTTCTAAACATCTGCTTTTATACTCTATTCCTGCTCATATATGTCTAATTTGTAGCAAGAAATTGTATAGTGTCCTGGGAACATGGCAAAGACTTATACATGTTAAACTACTTAGAATGAGTGACCGTTTGCATTAACTTAGTATTCCAATGTTAAAATAGAGGGAAGAGGAAGAAGAGGCAGAGGGGTGAAGACAAAAAAGGGAAGAAAGAAGAAAGGAGAAAGAAAAAATTATCACCCCATTCATAATTCAAGGAATATATTAGAAGATGTGGGGAAAATACATGGAAATCCAAAGAAAAGCTAGAAAGCTTTTTTCGAAACAAGTTGATTTCCTTTGGGCATGAATTCCTATCAGTCTTCCTGGGTTAGAGATGTCTTTTTTTTCCATACAATTGGGACCCTAGTAAAATGCAGATGTCTAGATTAGTCTGCATGGAAGTAATGGGGATAGCCATGGGATCCTGAAGTTGGATTACAAATAGAGGGGTTAAATGAAGCCCTGGGTAAGTGAAGCCCTGAGTGAACCTGCACTTTGACATTGGCACCGGTTACCTACTATTACAAGACTAGCTGGCTCATAGGAAATTGATAAAGCCATTATCCATATAGACCAGGCTCAAGTGGAATGGCAAAGATTACCTAGGTAATAGGAGCATGATTATTTATGAAGGATTTAGTTGTGAGTGCAAAGACAAGCAATTGTGGCTTCCTCCTTCAGGATGCTTATAGTCTAAGATTGCTGGCCTGCAGATACCTCCTCCCAAGACTAGCCAACCTCTCCCCATGTGCTGTACCTAATAAACAAACTGAGGCTCCAGGTTGCAGCAGTATCAGTCAGAGAAGCCCATGGAATCCCAACTCTACTAAACCTGGGTCTGTGCATCTGTCCTTTTTCATTCCCTCTTCACTCCTACCTAGGATTTTGGGACTAAGCCACACAAGTCTCAACAAGTGGCACCTTCCACAGGGACAAGGAAATAGACACTTCAGCTCCAGCCAAGAGGAATTCACATTGACACTCCTCACATTGAAACTGAATTCAGTAAGAAGAGTGAATGCTCTAGGGAAAGGCTTGCCTTTGAAGAATAAACGTTAAAACAAAACAAAAAGGAAAGGCAGTTTGTTCTACTATCCATGAGGTGTAGAATTTGGTACAGGAGATCTAAAAGATAAGTAGTTACACAATAATATTTGAAAGAGATTTTGGGGGAAAAGTAAAATCTAAAGATAGACAGTTCTATACTGATGCTTTGAAGGAGATTTTGAGAAACTGTGGAAATAAGATTAAGGGATAATTTAGAAACCACAGAATTAAGGCAAATAACATTACTGCTTAAAGGAAACCCCTGGGTCTCTAGGGAACAGGCATGTGATCCACCACCAATAATGGAGTTTAGTGACCTGGTCCTGCCTAAGTGATTGAACTATGTGAGAGCAGAGGCTAGAAATGTTGGTCCTTCCCAGGTGACCTATCTTTAGATCATGTCCTCTGAACACTTGTGGGAGGGGGCCATGGTAAAGACAGAGATACTTGTGTTATATTGTCCCAAACATCCAGGCTGCGCTGGGCTGGAGCACCAAGGAACTGCTTCCTGTAACCTAACTCTGAACACCTGCTCTGAGAAAGACAGGGAGCCAGAGGAAAAATATCTTGGTGGTTTTGAATGTTACCTGGCTTTTGATCATCCTGCAGCTTTTCCAAAACAAAACAAAATCCCTTGTATTTAACTGTGGTTTCTTAACCAACTTAACTGTGGTTTCTTAACCAAGATTCCCCAGGATTTGGAAAATACAAAATTTTAACCTACACTTTGTGGCCCTAAAATTTCCAGGGTGCTTTACAGCTGACACGGTGTACACAAAACAGTTGGCTTCTGAAAATGCTGAGAGGACTAAGAAAGAAACTCAAATGCTCTATTTACAAAACGAAATAAAACAAAAAGCCAATTTTGAGTCTTGGATCTCTCTGCAGCCCATGAAATAGTGGTGTTATGCACTGGAAAAAAAAAACAGGGCAGGGGGAGGGGGTGAGGAAAGGAGAATGCCTGTTGCGCATGCAAAAATAAAAACTGCTTTTTCCATTATGGGCTTGTCCGCAGTGCCTCCAGACATACACTGATATTAGAGGAAGGCGCAGCTCTCCTCTTGTGGAAAAGGATTTAAACCAGTCAGAAAGCAGTTTTTATTCTCAAGGTTGCCATGCCACTATTGCATCAATGGGATCTCTCCAATTGGGAGATTAGTCATTGCTGTAGTTCCCAGAGCTCACAGCTGGCGATACTTGATGATTACTTCCCTACTCTGGTAACTTGCTTAGCACCTTCCAGCACTATGGATGCTGGGCAGTAGGATGAAGCACCCAGTTTTCTACCAGCGTGGTTTTGCTGTGTTCTATGACTTAAGTATGTGATGTCCTCAGTAACAGAGTCTTTCACTATCAACTTCTGGTGGGTGTCCTCAGTAATAGACTCTTACTATCAACTTCCAGTGGGTAACCAAGTATAGTCCTTGATCTTGTTGCTCTAATAGAAAATGTACACACTTTGATTTTTTTTCAAAGAATCAGCTCTAAAATTCACTGATTTCCCCATTCTTTTGCTCTTACTTTCCTTGCTTTTGTTTCTACCTTTTCTTCTTATTTATACCAGGATTTCAAAGTTTTTTTTTTAAATTTATGCTACAGACTATCCTTTCAGTATATCTGTGGATGCGTACTGCTAGTTTTGAAATGATACATTTTACACTTTACTAGGTGTTCTGCATTTTTATTCTTTTGATATTTTGTTCTTTGTTAAGAATGTTTTAGAAGTTGTTTTTAGTTTATAGTCATGCTTTCATTACAAGACCTTGAAAATACAGTGTTTATATGATTTCATTATTTTATACTTAGATACTTATCATGTTGATGATATTGTTTATTATTGGAATAGATTTTTTAACCCCATTTTCTATTTACTGTTCAGGTACCTTTGGTTATGGAATTGGAACTCACCATAACCCAGTCATATTTTTCTCAAAGAGAAGACATCATGATCAAACTACAGTAACAAGATCCATTTATTAGTACCTTCGATTATAGCTTCTTGTATTTTGTATCTTTTGAATTTCATGTATACATTAAAAATAACTGGACATGTACCTCCTATGCATCCCTAAAGACCTAGGTTTCATTCCCAGTACCATTTGGACCATTCCTGCTGTCACAGACCTGGAATCCAAGAAAATGAGGGGTGTGGCAGGATAGTGAAGAGATCTACTCATCTTTATCTGCTTAGTGAGTGAATTCCCAGACAGTCGGGCTAAGGAGACTGTGTCTTTAAAAACAAAAGTGATGGTTATGTTTTCATTCTGGGTTTGTGCTTTTCACATTAAATAATGTTATCATGCCCTTCTTCATCTACAATAATTGTGTATGTCATTGTATGTGTGATGAATGTGTGTACATATGTATTACTTTATGTATATGAATGCATGTAACCATGTGGGTGGTTGTAACACATCAATTTGATTGTTCATTTGGAGGCCGATGATTCTGAGTGTGTTATTTGATAGCTTTTCACCTCATTATGACAGGCAAGGTCTTTAATCTTCCCAGAGCCCACCAATTATGCTAGTATATCTGACACAGAGGCCCAAAGATCCTCCTGACTTCACCTCTTCTCTGCTGGGCTTAGTGCCCTAGGACTCTGTGCCTGACATTTTGCTTGGGTACATGGATATGACCGAGACCTCTTGATTTTGTGATGAGTACTTTGCCTAATGAGGCAGCTTCTTGATCTCTAATCATTTCCTTAAAGGTATATTTTATGAAATATTAATAATTTTTTTATATCTACATGCACAGTTTACCTGAACTGTTTATTGGTGAGGACATTTTATCCAATGGATATTTGACATATGTTGAAAAACTGGTGATTCTGTGTGCATAAGTTTCTTTCAGGAGCTTCTATGTTTTTCTACGGTGTACAAGTCTATTTTTATACTAATGCCATGGGTGTTTCATTTGTGTGTGTGCTTGCTTGTTACTATGGCCCATTTTACTTTTAGAATGTTTATACTAATGCATCCAGCATTGTTCTCTTTGGTCAGGATTCTTTTAGCTATTTACGATTTGTGTGCTTCTGTGTTTATTTTCGGTTTGCTTTTCTAGTTCTGAGAAATGCCATTTGTATTTCATGAGGACTGCATTGAATCTTTAGACATTTATGGAAATACAGACATCTAAAATATTAATTCTACATGCAATGATCATGGGGATTCCAAGATTGTCTTTTTCAATTTACTCTTCATAGTTTCAGCATATTTGTTGGTAAGATGTCTTTTACTACCTCATTTAATCTTACTCCTAGTTACTTTTTATCTTTAGAGGTGCTATCAATGGGTATGTTTTTGCTGTTGCTTTACAGGGAAGATTATTATTACAATCTAGAGAAGTTTCCTGTTTTTCTGTATTGATTTTACAGCTGGCTAATTTGCTGATGTATATTTTATCATTGTGCTTAGATTCATTCCTAGTTGTTTATATTTCTTAGAAGACGTAATTGATTTTTTTAGGATTTGTTTATTTAATATTTAAATATATTTTATTAATTCCTAGAGAATTTCATTCTTATGTTCTCATCATATTCATTTCCCCTTCCCTAGCTCCTCCCAGATTCAACCTTCATTCCCTATCCATCAAACTATGTGTCTTCATTTCCTTTAAAAAAAAACTGAGTTTAATTACTTCTGGCTATATATTCTTGGATCTGTGGTCATCCACTCTGCTGTGATCTACCTCTGTCACACTCTATGAAGTTCATATCTGTAATTGTCTTAGTGTATGAGAAAACAATGTATCATTGTGTTCATCCACTGCCATAGGCTCTTTCAATCTTTCCATTTCCCTTTTCCACAATGATGCCTGAGTTTTGGGAGAAAGGGGTGAACAACAGTTGTCTCACTTAGTGCTGAACACCACACTATCTTTTATTTCTTGCAATTTGACCAGTTGAGGGTCTCAGTAGTAATTGCCATCTGCTTCGAAAGGACGCTTCTATTGTGAAGCTTAAAAGATGCACTGATCTATTGTAGTAACTGTAAGTCATTAGAAACCAGTTTAATACTATGCCCATTTAGTAGTTGGTTCACCTCTATTACCTATGACTTGTTTGGCCACAGGTTGTAGGACTAATAATGGTGCTAGTATGAGTTCCTTCTTGTGGTTTGAGACTTAAATCAGAAATGCTTGGTTACGGATTTCTTCCCATTGCTTTCCTATGGAGCTAAAACATAAAAAAGCTACCATTTTTTATGTTTATTTGAATCTTGCTAATTTTTGAAAGTTTTTATAAGCTGTGAGAGTAGGAGTTTAGAATCTTTAGAGTTTTAAAAATAATATCATGTCATCTTCAAAAAAAGGATACTTTGACTTCTGCTTTCCATGTTTATGTCTTTTGTGTATTGTATCTTTCTATTATTGGTATGAAAGACTTCAAACATCAAATATAAACTTCAGAAAGTGGATGCTCTTGTCTTCTTACTGATTTTAGAGAAAATGATTTCATTTTTCTTCATCTACTGCCAAATTTCCTGTAAGTTTACCATGTACAGCTAGCTCCTAATGCTGATGTATGTTTCCTCTATTCCTAGTTTTTCAGGATCTTTTCAAGAA
The DNA here is from genome assembly GCA_902168325.1 of Peromyscus nudipes. Lineage (NCBI taxonomy): Eukaryota > Metazoa > Chordata > Mammalia > Rodentia > Cricetidae > Peromyscus > Peromyscus nudipes. The sequence continues at coordinate 28,170 of CABHPH010161130.1, forward strand.
GGGTTGTCCAACTCTGAATCTGTAGATATGGTCACATAATTTGTTTCCTTCAGTTTACTCTAGTACATTTATTGATTCACATATATTAAATAATCTTTAAGTACTGAAGTGATTCTAATCAGATCATAATCAATGATCTTTCTGATTTGTTATTAAATTTTGTTTACATTAATCATCTTTCAATATTAGCTTCTGTTTTTTCCTCAAGGAAATTCTTCTACCATTTTCTTTGTGTTGCATACCTCTCTACTTTCAGTGTTACAGTAATAGTGTTTTAAATAATGATTTGGTGGCATCTCTAAGTTTGAAATTTTACTGTAATTTGAATATTGAAGAAGTCAAGTGATAAAGCATTTGTTATTACTTGAGAATAAAAATTCAGGGATGTAAGAATATTAGATGGCCCTATAGTATAAAGATGTTTTGTTATAATTGGTATGTAAGTTGTCTCTCTCTTCCTTTAAAATCTATTTTAATTGAAATGACTAATTTTCCTCCTCCTTTTTTCCTTCAACCAGCCCCTCCCAGATACCTGAGCTCCAAACCCTCCCATGTCCCCTACTCTTAGATTGATAGCTTAATAGCCTCCTTTTTTCTGATTCTCATTGTTACATATGAGTGCATGCACACTTACCTTGTATGAGTAGGCTTCTACACAGCATCAGGAGATCCCCACGTGTACTTCTTTCTCCCTTCAATGAACTCTTTCAAGACCTAATAGCCTTAAGAGTCAGAATCATAGCACCAGGCTACTAATATTTCCCAAGGAACAAAGCTTTAAGATCAGCATAATTCTTACCATATTTTCCACAGAGTAACACCCTCTTATGCCATTTAATGGCATCAGGGTTATTTCAGCATACTACAAATCTGATTTTCATGATATTCTCTGTCACTGAGGTCTACCAAAGTCTCTTGCACTTTAAATGCAATGTTATTTGGAATCCATTTTCACATGTATAACAAGAATGTAAGAATTTGTTAGACATACAGGGAGTGGAGGATCAAGAATACCTACAACAGAAGTTTGGAAATTCTTCCACTTTCCTATTGACAAAAGAATGGAACTAGCAGCAATGGAATCTGCCAGGCCTGCAATTGGCCTGACGTTCTTATGTTCCAAAATATGGATGTGTGATTTAAAAGCAAATGGGGACAACTCAAGTGTCTGGTCACCTTTACCCTAAGAATGAGCCTTGAAATTTTCTCACATACTCTTATAAAAATTGTGTACCCCATATCTATAACTGCAAACACTGTAAGATGGCATGAAGTATTCCCCAGACATGTTTGGTTAATATGAACTAAATAAACCCATTTTCTTTGTAGATAAGTCCCAGATGTTTGGGAAAGTAGAAAACTGAGGGAGCCCTTGTATGTACCTTGATGCCCAGGAGCAGCTTCATCTTAACGGCATAAGGAGCAAATTCTCCCCAGGCATTCTGGGTGCTGGAATAGAGGGAATTCTCTCTGCTGTGGTTGTTTTTCTTGAGTTCTGTTACACTTACATGATGGCAAATCTGTGTAGATGGGGGCTTTGGATTTCGGAAGGAGAATTCTGTTTGTTACATTTTTGTCAATAATATTCTAGTTGTACTTTGAAAGTAGGAGATTAGTGGGTGACTCTAATAGTTCACATGTAGATTGTTAGATGCCCTTGGTGACCATTTGTAAAGAATGTACAATTGCTGGATTTTTTTGTTTATGTGACAGTAATACTTGTCATATTTAGCTTGAGAGACACTTTATTCGCTGTTCTGTGTATTCCATTTTTGCATTCAGTTGTTCAGATTTTAGTTTATTCTCTATCTCCATATTTCAGGCACAACAAATATCTGGAGTTAGCTGTGGAGCTCTTACAAGTAGTGGTGATGTAAGATAAACTAGCAATATAGTTTTGAGGATTTAATAGTAGAACAGTTATTACTTTTTATATCATTGTAAAGTAAATAATCAAATAAATTTTGAGGATATATATTAATTTGTATTGGCATGGGAAATGATGAATTTGTGGTACATTTGTGCCTGCTAAGCAGAATTCTTACTGAATTCCATGGTACCATACATCTCTGCTACTATGTTCATTCTTTTGATAAGTAGAGAATGGTATATTAATGTCCCATTACACTGAGGTAGTCATCAGCTCCTAACTGCGATGTGCCTGGAAAACAAGCCAATGTTTTGACATTATGATTGTATGAGATGTTCAGACAGGAACTCTTCAGGATATGCTTTATCCTGCCTAGAGTACAGCATGGAAACAGGAGGTATTTTCAGGGATCTTATTAGCTGTGACTGGCATATAAATTGGGATTTGTATAATGTATTTGACAGAAGGCCAGATGTTACATGTGTTTCTGGAAATCTTGATTTTAATGTATGGAGCAGAATTCATTGAAGAGAAGAAGAGGTACAGAACTTAGTAGAGAATTACCTTCTGTGATTAAAGAGATGTCATTGGATGGGAATAGTTCCAGGCAGTTCCTTAGAGGAATGGGTAATGTTGCCTAAATGCTTATGCATACAACACTGTTCAATGGACACACCCCACTGCTAAATTATGAATGTATAGAATATGTATTACCATGCAGAATACTTGTGTTTTGGGGAATATTGCAACCAATATGCATTAATATACATAAATGCTAAAATTCATCAAATTAATGAGTATGTATAAAAGAAATAAGAAAGATTTCAGTTGAACCAAGAGTAAGAATATGGGTGATTTATGTCTACCCAAGTACAATAGAATTTACCTTTCATACTGAAAGATGACAAGTTTGGGTGTATGTCCTGGTGAGACACATTATGGAACAGAGTTGGAGAATATCACCCTTGAACATAAAACTAATGGAACTTATGAGTTCATGAAAATTGAGAGCCTTTACGTCTCAATATTGTTCACCAAGATCTGGGAGTTTCTACACAGATAAGGGTTATAAACAGGATGTGGCCGTAAGGTAAGCCTGGATTAGTCTGACATAAGGAGCTAGGTGAAATGTCAAAGTTTAAGGATAATAATGGGCCAAGTCCCCCATTTACCCCAAGCCTGGCCAAGAAATGGGAGGTATCAAGACAAAGGTTGTTCAACAGTAATAGAAGATGTGCCTCAAGGTGATGAAGACTAATGACATTTATCCAAGTTCACTCTCACTTCTATCTGTCACAAATCTGATGAAGGCAGTTTGTTGTAGAACAGTTTGTTGTAAGGTATTTTTGAAGGAGACACATTTTATCATGGTAGGTAATGTGACAATGCTGGTCTTAGTGGTTTTATGACTAGGAAGCAGAGGGACATAACATTGTTCTCCACTGCCTTTTTCTTTTTTGTTTTGAGACACAGCCCATGAAAACGTGTTGCCCACATGTAATGTCAGTCTTCTTTTCTAAAATAACCAGATACTGAATCTCCCTCACATACATGCAGGTTTTCTTCTCCTAGTTGATTTTAGATGATATCAAATGGCCAATATATATTAACTCTCATATATCTAATCCATATCATGATGTGTGGCTTGAATGAATGAAGTCCCTCATACACTTCAGAATTTGAATACTTTGTTGCCAGTTGGAAGTGGTGTTTGAAGAAGTTTTAGTTGGTGCAGACTTGCTGGAGAGAGTAGGTCATTGCGGATGAGCATTATGATTTAAATAGAATTGCCCAATTCCATTTTTCCCTATTTCATGCTTGATGTTAAAGATGTGAGCTCTCAGCTTTTTGTCCTTGCGGCCATACCTCCCAGTTATTGACTTGCCTCCACTATCGCAACATGACTTATCCATCTGGACTCATAAGCCAAGATAAGTTCTCTCTTCCTTATGTTGTCTTTGTCACAGCATTTTACCACCACAATAGAAAAGTGACTAATACAGTGATGTATCACTGAGTTTTAAGCCATGGTTTTCTAGTTCTTTCCCCATTAATTCAAAACCTGTCATAACACATAACCATTGATTTCATTAATGAGTCTTTCACAGTGTCTACACTATTGATAAGTCCAGCATCTCTTCTGAAACTCAAGGCAATCTCTAAATTATAAAGTTCTATAAAATATAGTACCAAAAACAAAATATATAGTACCAATATGTAAAACAACGAAGAAATCACTGCTATTCTAAAAGGGAAGAATGGGATATATTAATGGTGATTATACAAAAAAAAAAAAAACACATACTGAAAATCCAGAGGGCTAAGCAGCAAATCCTGTCACTCCATATAAAGAATCTGGGACACACGATGGGGTCATCTTGGCTCTACAGGGTTAGGTAGTCCAGACTCTCAATATCCCCTGCTCCCAGCACACAGCCTCTCTGTTAGGCTGCTTTCCTTCATGCAGGCAGCAGCATCCCTCAGTGATCACTCCCATATCTTTACAACTCAAAAACCTGGCATTTTTGCAGTTTAGGCTTCACCCACCTCACTTCACACAATCTCCTGTTGTGTCTGTTTTTCAGGCAGTCGAAACATGCTACAAATTGCCCTCCCTTGATGAACCTCTGGAACATTGCATTTTTCTTGCCTACAAAACTAGTACCACATGTACATTACTGTCATGGTCTGTGGCAAGCTTGAGACATAGTCTGCCCTAGTTGGACCAGAGTCTCCTAAGTTACTTCAAATCCCCTCAAAATGATAGTGAATATTATCCATAACAAAGACGTATTGTCTAGGGCTTAATAAGGTCACATATGGAGAACATCTTGTTTTATAAAACATTGCCCTTTGGAGGAAACAAGTGAAAGTAGCATTCAGAACATCTCATGATTTTAAAACTTGTTAAAATTTTAGTTCTATTCTAGTTTATAGATTCCTAGTTAGATGCTAATTTATAATTAAATTGTACATTTATATTTGTTTACAGCCATGAAAACTGTGACATCCAGGATTTTGATGACATCTTTGTAAAGTATGTATTGTTTAACAGTGCCATGTAGTATCCTATAGATGTGGAAAGTCACATAGGAGAAAACCACAGCAGCTAAGCATTTGAAAGAAGGTACTAGATATGGTTGGAACAAGTAGGAAATAAAACCATAAAGCAACTCAAAAATTCCAAGGCCAATATAGGTAGCTCTTAGGAGATTCTCAAAATTAGAGCCTCATTTGCCAACCTTGCAATACAGATTATTGCCAATGTGTTAGATGCAAACAGTACTAAATTCAGGAGATTTTTGAACAAGGCTTCATGTGTTGTTGTTGTGTGATATAGAGACATGTGATTGGTGGAAGATCCCATGCTGGTGGCTTACCTTTACAATACATCACACTACTCTGGCTACTCATAGGAAACTTAAGGAAGTGATATTCTCATATGGTATGCATTCACCTTTTGTGAAGCAGACGTTAAATTGATGGTCAACTAGTAACAGAACTGTCCCACAAGACTGGAGATACTTGGTTCCAGTAGTATTGGACCCTGGTCCTCAATTGCAGTGGAAGGCCTGGTGGAAAGATGAGGCTAGGACCGTTGAACAATGAAGTAGGGCTAAAGCTATTGAAATCTCCAAAGAACAACCGGAAATGCTCCCCCTTTTCAGAGGTCATTTTCGGTACTCTCCCACTCCATCCCAACCCCCAACCTGATTGTTCCTGTTCCCATCCCCAACTGCCCTCAGTCCACTCAGGAAATCTCTTCTATTTCCCCTTCCTAGGTATAGTCCCCTCCGTTAAACCCTCCTTGTTTCCTAAGCGACAGCACGTGCTGGAGGGGATGTGAAGGAAGGAGAACACTCCGCCATTGCTGGTGGGAGTGCAAACTTGTACAGCCACTTTGGAAATCAGTGTGGCAATTTCTCAGAAAACTGGGAATCCATCTACCACAAAACCCGCCTATACCACTCTTGGACATATGCCAAAAGGATGCTCAATCATACCACAAGACCACTTGTTCAACTATGTTCATAGCTGATTTATGTGTAATAGCCAGAACCTGGAAACAACCTAGATATCCCTTAAGGACTTCAGGAAATTTGAAGGCAAATGAATAGAACTAGGAAAAAAAAATCACTATGAGTGAGGTAACCCAGACTAAGATTCACAAACATGGTATGTTTTCACTCATAAGTGGATATTAGCTTTAAAATAAAGGATAACTATGCTACAACCCACAGACACATATATCCCTCTTGATTCCTTTGTAATTAATGACCCCTTTTTTAAATTAATTATTGTTATATACATATACTTATATTCCTTAATAAGAGACCCATTGCAACAAAGAATAGACTCAAAATATAAAAATTTGTGAATATTTGAAAGGATAGAGTTTAACACAAATTGCTAAATAGTCTTATTAATTAAAAAAAAACAGAGCCAGATATTGGGGTGAAAACTGAGAGATCAGAGGAATAGAACAAGCCAAGTTTCATGTTCTTACCGCTAGGAAATCCTCAGCCCAAGAGAGAGCTACTTCCTGTATACTCACAGTTATATACCTTTTTGTGCCCTGCCATCTTACTTCCTCTCTCCTCCCAGCTACATCACTTCCTCTTTCCACCCAGCTCTATCACTTCCTATCTGTCTGTATAGACCTCCAGACCTCTATGGTTAACTAGTGCTGGGAGTAAAGGCGTATGCCACCACTCATGGCTCTGTTCCCAGTGTGGCCTTAAACTCACAGAGGTCTGTATGAATCTCTGTCTCCTGAATGCTAGGATTAAGGGCATGTGCTACCACTGCCTGACCTCTATGTTTAATATAGTGGCTGGCTTTCCCCAGTCAAGCTTGATTTGTTAGAGCACAAATAAAATATCACAATGGACTCTCAAAAATCATTTCAGAAGCAGGCCATCTCAGTGTGGATTGAATGGATATAGGCTTAAGAATAATTCTTTTGGATAATTTAACACCTCAGATAATTGAGATTATTATTAACCTTGTGTGTATCAAGATAAAACTGTTCAATCAGTTTATAAAGATCCCAAAGTAGGAGTTTTCTTCAGACAATTTCAAGGGTGAACATTCTATCTAGAACTTCCAGGTGAACTTAACAATCTAAATGAGGAACTTTTTTTTTAACTTCATTAATATTTCTTTCTCTCTGTTATTTTTAAACATTCATCTATATTTGGGGGAAAATTAGGAATGCATGTCTTAGCCAGATCTTCAACATTCATTTATTTTGGTCAGTGATATCTAAATCTGTTAATCATCTAAATAACCTAATAATCATTGTTGAGCTATATTCATACAGGAGAATACAGAGAAAGAACTGGAAATTTTCTATGTGATAATAAATACAGTTCTGACTACAAGACAATGGAGGAGCCAGTGTTATATGTCTCATTAAAGGAAAAGTTCCATGTCCTCAGCATTGTCCCTCGAGTGCCTTTGGTGATGTGTGTATTCTAGTATTGTGCTATTATATTTTTATCCTTTCACCCAAGTGTCTTCACATCGTTTGTGTGTTAGAACATTAGACACACAAAGGTTGCCCTTGGTGCTTTCAGGTAGAGAAAGTGCAGGGAAGATTGGTGGAATTGTTGAGGTAGTTGGTTGTCCTTCATTCTGTCAGATAGGTAACCAGAAACCTACTATGACGATCAGCTCCTAATTCAGATCCTTGTTAAGTGAAATACTGAGTAGAAAACCCTCAGGAAGAGCTGAGCTAACAGACACCAGTCAATGGAGAGGATATCTACAATAAGGGATACCTAATTTTAGTCTTGTAAAGAGAGTTATCTCAAACTTAACTTCTCGTTGCAGAATTCACCATTTCTTGAATGAGAAGTGCGAGGAAAATGCTCACCTTCCATGTACCCTGTAAATGTCATCTAGGTCTTGGTAATTTTCATTAATCTCTGGCTCCAGAGAGGATAGCAACAGGGACTCCTTACATACCACTCATTTCAGTCACCAAATGATGCAGAGAGTTGATCCAGGCACCCACCATATTAAACATCAGATTCCAAGGGACACCAGGCTAGACAAACACAATTTAACCTAACAATAAAATAGGAATAAAGTGTTGTTAGTTACATATAATCTTTTCACAAAGAAGCTGAACTAAAATATCCAGTATTTTTACTTTGTATTCCTAACACATTTTATGCGGATGACACATATTGTAAAAATGTAAAAATCTAAGTCATTGACCTATAGTTTGCTGAAATAAAGGGTTACAAGCTACATAAATAACTGGTTTTTCTAATAAGGGGTCCAGTTGATCATGTTTTGTTTTCCGTCTGAATTCTGTCATCTGCCTTCCAGGTGAGGTCTTTTCTGTTTGATTGTTTGCTTTTCCACAGGAATCAGATTTTTACTGGTTCTCAGTAGGTGCCCACAGGACCTGACTCATATAAACGTATCACCCGTGGCAAGTGACCCAAATCATTTTCACTCAAGGATAAACACATATAAATAAACCAAGTTATACACTAATATATTTCTTTTGATTTTTATATTATTTCAGAATATTTTTAAAGATGCAATGGAAACAGAAAGACATCCATCAATGTAATTTCCTGAATGCTACATGGCTCCTTGCCCCTTACCTCTCACAAAACAGTCTATTTTTTTTGTCATGTACATGTGAAGAGGAGTGACATAGTATTGCCCTTAATAACAATATCAATGGAAATTATTATGGAGTTTTGACTCTCCATTGTGTGTTCGCTACCAGGATCATATGTGAAACCTATCTCTGATTTAATATAGTTAAAAATTGGTGTCTATGATCTAGCAGTAATGAACATGAAAAGTAGGGAGGATCTGAATAAACCTAGCAAAGGAAAATGTATAAAGGATATTGAGAAAAGGAACATGTCAAATGATGATTACTTTATAGGTTGTTGAGAGACTTGGGGCACATGACTAAGAGTAAGTCCCTTTCATGCTCACCATGCAAGGTGTACACAAATTGTATAACCTTTCAAAACCCCAGTTTCCTTATCTAAGCCAGCTTTTGTGAGGATCCAATGTAGCAATGCCAGAAGAGGGCTTTGTAAAGTGTTTAGCAATGTAGTAGCCCTGAAGAAATGCCCTTTCTCCAGCTCTTTGTCCTCAATTTCCAGTATTGTTATCACATGCTGTTTAACAGAAATCATGTTATGTTAGGGCAGGAATTATAAATAAGAAATGATAGCAATTATATGTTAGAGCTGACATGATATGTAGACTTACTTTATATAACTAATGGCTCAGTTTCATCCTAAGAAATATGACATAATATTTCATAGGAATATTTTGTTTCAATATTTTCAGTTAACGCAGAGAGATCATTTAAATAAGAAGCAGATGTAAAACCAGGAGAGTCTCAAAAGTCAAGGAGGGCTGGCATAGTGGTCAAAAGTACAGAATGCTGTCAACATAGGAGCTGTTTATAATATATACTAAATGCAAGTGGGTGCTGGAGCAATGGGTCTTTCATTAAGAGCATTTACTGCTCTCTCAGCAGATGTAGTGTCAGTTCTCACCACGTATTCGACATATCATAGCCATCTATTACTCAAATTCCAGACTCCCACAGGCACCAGGCACACATGCAATGCACAGACACACAACGCAGGCAAAACACGCATACACATAAAATAAAAATTAAAATAATAAAATCACATTTGTATTTCTTGCAAATATACATATATGTGTACCTGCTCCTGAATGCCCAGTTCATCTCAAAGTTTCCTACATAATGGGCCACTAAAGGATCTGTGGCAGTGTTGTTGTTTTTTTGTCCAGTGGTACATATACCATTTCATTTTACTTGTAGCTGATGTGATTATATTTGGTCTTTCCTTCTCTATATGCTTTTCTTTTCTTTTCTTTCTTTTTTTTTTTTTTTTTTTTTTTGCTTTTTCGAGACAGGGTTTCTCTGTGTAGCTTTGCGCCTTTCCTGGAACTCGCTTTGGAGACCAGTCTGGCCTCAAACTCACAGAGATCCGCCTGGCTCTGCCTCCCGAGTGCTGGGATTAAAGGCGGGCGCCACCACCACCCGGCTTCTACATGCTTTTCTGAATGTGCAATTGCCAAACCTGTTTTAGTACCTGCATAACCTACAGTACAGCAAAGCCATGCTTCAGTTTATTTGTAGAAAAATGGGCTGTAGACTCATTTAGATCCCTTTTCCTCCTCACTTCTTCCTGAACTAGCAAAGAAGTATGACAGTCCTTTTCAGACTTTCATGTGAAAATGATGAAAAACTTCAGTTAGTTGAAGCTCAGGAACTGAGTAAATGAATCTGTAACTAGAATATTTACATATTCTATCAGAAATGCTATTTTTTAATGAGCACTGCATACAAACTGAAATTAAGGAATTAAAGATGTAAACTTTTTTTCTCGTTCCATTTGTAATCATATTTTTTCATCCAACTGTTTAAACAACCCCCCTCTTTACTAAGTGCTTGTTTTCTTCATTCATCCTAAAATTTACCAATTTAAAAACAAGCAACCAGAGACAGCTGACCCAAGCTGATGGGAGCTCATGGACTCTGGCCTGTCAGCTGGGGAACATGCATGGGACCAAATTATGCCCTCTGAATGTGAATGACAGTTATGTGGCTAGATCTGTTTGGGGAGCCCCTGGCATTGGGACCCAGACTTATCCGTGGGTGCATGAAATGGCTTTTTGGAACACATTCCCTAGGGTGGGATACCTTGCTCAGCCTTGACACAGGGGGAAGGGGCTTGGTTCTGCTTCAACTTAGTATGCCAGACTTTGTTGACTCTGCAAGGGAGGCCTAGCTCTCTCTGAGGAGTGGATGGGGGATGGGACTGGGGGGGGGAGCAGGAGAAGGGGAGGGAGGTTGAACTGGTATTGGTATATAAAATGAAAAAAATGTTTTTTAAATAAATAAATTAAAAAAAAAGACAAGCACTTCATTTTAGTGTCAGCTTTCACTGAGCCTAATGCCATAGTACACACACATCTGAATGTATTAATTTCTTGCTTTGTGTTGGTCTCAACTGATATGTGTCTTATTTGTTATTATTGAATTATATCTTCTTTTCTCAATGGTCATGAAATATATGCATCATCCATGCTACGTTCCTCAGAAATTCACAAAGAAATTACCCTGGATGTTACAAAATTAGTCATAAAGAAACTGGCCGTTTTGTCACAACTATGAATTCACAGCAGCTGTGGTGACCTAGCAAGACCAGCACAAGGTGATGTCAGACAACTCAGCATAGATAGGGTAGGTGACCTCTAACTTACACCACTTACTAAGGAATTATGGGTAATTGAGAGTAGCTGGATGAGGGGGGAAATCATTCTTGTTTGAGGCTCTGCCCACTAATGAGTTTTCCATGCTCTAGGATGGAACCACACATCCATATACATATAGGCAGCACTTATATGACTTGGTGGGTTATTAAAAAATACACAAACATGAATTTAGGAAGTAGTCATGTTGGGGGAGATAAGAGGAAAGTTATAGGAAGATATGGGTGGTATATATGGTAGTACTCCATTGTATACATGTATGAATTTCTAAAAAAAAAAAAGAGAGAGAGAGAGAAGAAAATAGCCTGAAATTGGAAAGTATGAATATTTGCACTATTTTACAAATAAACTAAGACATAGAATAATGTCTTATTAAAGTTGGAAGAAATGATGTGTGCATACATGACAATAAGTCTCTTTTGTCCAAAAATAAAGTAAAGAGTTGGGAAAAATAGTTAAAGGGACTTGATGTTCTCCCAGAAGACCCAGGTTTGGTTCTCTGTCCCTACACGACAGCTAGCAATTTTTCGTAACTCCAGTTCAAGGGGATCCTATGTCTTCTTCTGGCCTTTGAGAATACTGTATGCACATGTTACACCTATTGTCAAATAGTCCATGGAGAGACACCTTGCTGTGGCCATCTTCAGTGTATCACTCAGAACAGAGGCCACATTCTCCCACAGGATCAGATTTGACAACATGATCAGCAGGTATCCCTGCTAAATAGAAACAGGAGCCACTGAAGGAGGATTCATTTAGCTGAGGTTTCAAGACTCATCCTATTGGGGTGGGAGGTGGGGACAGCAATGGGTCCTTGGCTGTATAAATTGCTCCAGTTAAGCTAATGTGGTGAAGAAAGGTCTTCCACTGTGAAAATTTAGGTGAATAATTATATTTGCTTTGCTATGTAGTTGACAGAAGTAGGCAAATTCCCTCATTTTTTATTATTCCCTGAGTGCTTGTGAGCATTATAGACACCTGGAAGTTAGGTTAATTCTGAGCACTTTCTGCCAATGGTTTCATGTCTGGAGAGTTTATAATGATTTTCCATTCCCAGATGCTGCAAGAGTTTATAGCTGAGTATCTCAGAGTTGCATTTTGAACACGGACATGACAAGCACACAGTTCATCTCTTTGTTTTATCTTTATGCTTGATATGAGTAATAATACCTGACTGAGGATTACTAACACTCAGTATGAAGAGAATCTGTCATCAAAATGATCCCATAGGCTGAATTTTCTACCTAAAGATAAAAATCCCATGTATTTGTCATTTTATCAAAAGCTTCAGATTCTATTTCTTTAAAATTGAGCTTAACAATAACCCTGAGAGTAGATTGTGCCTTTGTAACTGTCCTCAAATTGTCTTGATGGAAGACAGAGTATGCATGGGTAAATGATTGCCTCTAAGTCCTGTTATTACCCAGTGGGGGATGCAAAATGCCCACACACTGGAGTGGACACCCCATCTTGCCACATCTTACACTCCTGGGGGCATTCCCTATGTACCTAAATAGAACATCACTTTTATAGTCCCAATGCCAAGTGTAAGCAGAATTTGTAGCATTATTTATAAAGATCAAAATTTGCCTGGAATGACAAATGATAGAAGACACAGGAAGCTTGATTTTGTCCACTTCCCCTGCTCTGTGAAAAACTCACCTTTGAGATTTTTGGCAGTGATCATTGTTTTTATCCTCACTTTAATGTTTTAACAGGAAAGTAGAGGCTGACTTCTAACATGTCAATACTTTATCCACTCAATGGGATAAAAGCACATGTACATACCAAATTAAAAATTACTTTTTAAATTTAATGATGCCATCACTAAAGCAATCTTGAAATTTAAAGAAAAAAAATGTGTTTTTGAGAAAACTATGTACTATAAGACTTTTCCTAAATGTTGTTGGAAGACTCCAGCATGGTACTAAAGTAATGTTAAGGGTCATGCCTAGAAAAATGCTGACATTCAAATACTCAAAGTATTCCAAAGGTCATAGAGTATAGGATATAAGCAAATAATATTTTAGTTGAAAAATTAACTTAATATGAGAAAATTTAATTATGAAATTATAAATTATATTTTTATAAATTTAATGTTTTTATAATATGTTTCAAAGAATTGGTTACATGAAATATATATTTATGTGGATGAATTACCTACTTTATTATCTAAAGTGTTTTACAATAAGGTAAAATATAAATTCAATCACATACTTTTTCATTAGATTAATTTCATCACTATTATGAAATTTTCTTGCCAATATTACCTACAAAGGAGATTCTTCAGAAAATTCCTTTTCTGTTAGCAATATTGTTTGGCTTTATATTATACTCAAAAAAACCCAGTATGACACAGTATGCTCCCATTGTATACTGAGACTTCAGAGCAAAAATATTTCTTAAACTTGTCAAGAGAAAAACTAATATATGAAATCCAGTAAATAAAAACCAATACCTTCTTCTGTCTGTACTTTTACAAATAAGATACTTTAACTCTTATATTCTCAATAAGGTACAGTTTTGAATCTCAGCACTGTGGCCTTTCTGAAAGAGGAGATATATATTCAATTTTAGCTTGGTGGTCTTTTTGAAAGAAAGATTGTGTATTGTCATAAAATTCCAAAAATTTTGGATTCTTTCCTTGGAATTGTCCTTAAACCTTATCAGAAGTTTGTTCATTGTACCAAAAATAATTGTACCACTGTTCCTTGGATGACTATATCTTGCTATGCTTACTGACTGAATTAACACCTAGACCATAGTATCATTATTGACAATTCTTCACAGGCCAACTCCATAGTGACTTCCAGACTCTGAAAGTCAGTTAACACAGAAGATGCTTTCACTTAACCCTAGTCTATGACTGTCTTCAGCATTGAGCCCCACCATTTAGTTCCAGTGTCTACCTAACTGTAGGTACAGCACTCTGAGTAGTGTGAGTAACCTCAGAAGTCTGCCTTTCCAATAAGTCTTAGGGAAGTAGCTCACTCTGAAACTGGAATTTTATTGAATAAACACAGGGCTCTCACAGGTAAATTTCCCTTCATATATGTATTCTCTTACAAATTATTTAGCAGCTGTCTTTAGCATCCTTCCTGATGCTTTGCCAAATGAGTAAGGTATGTAGGGATTGAATTTATGTAATGGAAGCTTTACAATGATTCAGTATTTCTGTAGACCTATTCTTATCTGCTTCAAGAAACCAAAGATTCATTTCTGGATTCTGCATCTACATGGACATAAATCACCACATATCATAAAGAAGCCTCAAACATGTATCAGTTGTTACTTTCAAAGTTCAAGGTCCTGTAGAGTAGCATGGATGACATCATTAATTCCTTTCCAAGCCCATAATATGTAGGCAGCTCCATGAACTGTTCGAGGTGCTCTACCTGAGACTCTAACGCATGATTAGGAAGAGATGGCATGTGCCTAAGTGTCAAGAAGGAACAGGCCCTGCTAAAGATGCCTTTCTGTATGCTATGAGAATGTTGCTCTGATTGATTGATAAATAAAATGCTGATTGGCTAGTAGCCAGGCAAGAAGTACAGTATAGGCGGGATAAGCAGAGAATAGAATTCTGGGAGGTGGAAGGCTGAGTCAGAAGATGCTGCCAGTCGTGCCACCATGAGAAGCAAGATGTAAAGTACTGGTAAGCCACAAGCCACTGGCAACTTATAGATTAATAGAAATGGGTTAATTTAAGATATAAGAACTAGATAGCAAGAAGCCTGACACAGCCATACAGTTTATAAGTATTATAAGTCTCTGTGTGTTTACTTGGGTCTCAGTGGCTGTGGGCCCTGGTGCGACTGGAGAAATCTCCAACTACAAGGCCCCATCCAGACCCACCAAACCTACTGCCCCTCCAGATGTCTTCCCCCTTTTGACAGTCTCTTTTTTGGTCCTCTGCCCTGGAATTGTCCATCTGTCAACAGTGTTTTAGGAAAGGGCCCTGGTCTAGGTGAATCATCTCTTTTTCCCCACAGATTCCCCTTTGTCAATTACACAAGGTCAATGTGCAGTTTACAGCCTCAAGCAAAACATTCTAAATGTGATGTACAGCATGTAGCTCTGCTGCACATCTACCTTCAGCATTCCTGTCTCCAAGAATTATACACCGAGTACTCTCTAAGGTAGAGATATTTGCCTACCCCTAGGACAAGGCATATCCTTTTGATGTTCAGTGATCTATCTCCTCATTCTACCACTGTTGGATTTAGTCACCAAGGATTTTGGAATAGCCATGAATTCTATTCTGCTTGGCAAATTGATAAGGAACCACCATTTCCATTCCTTAAGATTAGGTCCTTAAAGTCTCTGTAATGTCATTTTCAGGAAGTCAACATCAGTTATCATATTGATTCTAACAGGTATATTCCCCCTCTAAGAGATCTATTTCCTGTATAGCAGGGATTGCAGTAGGAATAACCAACTTATTCTCTATCCAATAGAGGAGTGCTATTAAATGTTTATAGCATTTTAGAGGCTGCAACCTCTAAACTACATGTAAACCTCATAACCACCACATCTGCCATAATGTCAGTATTTCAACTGGAAATTCTTACTAGATCACACACAGATCTTGCCACATTTGTTTTCCAATGAACCCCGTTTTAAAATACTTTTTCTTGTCTTAAATGCATTAGTACATTACAAACCATATTTGCAATCATGTAGAAGCCACTTAGATCCTAAAGAGCCTCTTCTGTAGATAGATGCTTTTCTCTGTTCCACCTCAAGTCCAGCGGCCCCACAGCCAGTTTTAAAATATTCAGTCAGAGGCTTAATATTAATTATAAGCTGTTTGGTCTATGGCCCAGGCTTATGGCTAGCTAGCTCTTACATCTTAAAGTAACCCATTTCTATTAATCTACATATTTTGCCATGCGGCCATGGCATTATCAGTCTGCTAACATCTTGTTCTTTGGGTGGCTGGATGGCATCTGTCTGCCCTTACTCCACCCTTCTTCTCCCTGTCTCTCTCTTGGATTTTCTGCCTGGCTCTTATCCCACATTGCCATAGGCCAAAACAGCTTCTTCTTCTTTTTTTGGGGGGGTGGGTGGTTCAAGACAGGGTTTCTTTGTGTAGCCTTGGCTGTCTAGAACTAACTAGCTCTCTCGACCAGGCTGACATTGAATTCACAAAGATCCGCCTGGCTGTGCCTCCCAAGTGCTGGGATTAAAGACATGCGCCACCACCACCCGGCCAAAACAGCTTCTTTATTAACCAATAGTAGCAACACATATTCACAGCATACAGAAAGACCATCCCACAGCACTATTCTACTGTAATCATCATCTTATACTTTTCTATAGCTGGAGAGGAAATAACTCAGGTCAACTCTTGGGCCATGGTCCTTGACAATGAAACTATTATTTCTTCTCACAATTTTAATATAGTTTTCACCAATGATGAAGCTAAATCTAAGCTATAAATGAAAAGGCGCTTCCTCTCGCCAGGCCAAAGCATGTATCCCCTAGATTCATTATCTAGTCAGGTAGATAACGAATATGTTCCATCACATTCACATGACTATGAGGCCCTATGAACAGTTATTCTCTCTTTCACATTTTTGTCTTCTAAAAGCCTCTTGGATGTTTGGATTCTTATTTTGCTCCCTAGACTTGAAATTTTTTTCTGATACATTTTCCCTCTCTAGATATTATATATTTGACAATTAACAGTAAGTGTCACAAGCATCTGCACATGTGCATACATATACAGAGAGATATTAGACACATAGATGATGATAGAAAGATGATAGATGATAGGCAGAAGCTTTATAGAAAGACAGACAGACAGATGAAAGATGACATAGATAGATGGTAAATATGATGGATGATACATAGATATGATATATAGACAGATAGATGATAGATGAAGGTAGATGGTAGAGATAGAAGATAGAGATGATAAATAGAGATAGATAGAAATGATAGCTGAGTGATAGATATGTTAGAAATAGAGATAGATGAAAGATGATAGGTAGAAAGTAGAGAGATGGATAGATAGATAGATAGATAGATAGATAGATAGATAGATAGATAGAAAAAGGAGAGGTATAAGTTATCTCTAAATGTATTTCATGTTTATGCTGAAAAGAGAAGAAAAAATTACCATGACCAAATATTAAATGAGAAAAACTTTACAGACAATCACATATAACTCCTGTGTCCCAAAATTTACAGGTCAGCCGAGGTATTAATGTCACTTAACTAATATGGATTTTCATGTCACTATACATGGCTGCATCTGCAGTAGGTAGGTACACACCAATGAAGAAAGAAGATGAAGATGCTTGCCTCAAGAGATTTAGACTCTTTCTGGGAAAGACAAAGAAAAAAACATGAGCACAAATAACACTCAGGCATGTAAAAAGGCTACCTGCACTAGAAAAATATAGTATTGGAAGATTTTTTTTATTTTTGGTTTTGATTTTGGTTTTTTCTTTTGTTTTTTGTTGTCTTAATTTAAGCTATACTAATTTTATTTTCCTTAGTACAGTTTACTGAGTTGTGTTGTGGGATGTTTGTAGACTGTGTGAAGATATACTGTTGTGATTGGTATAATAAAAGGCTGAATGTCCCATGGCTAGTCAGAAGGTATAGTAGGGACTTCTGGGGAGAAAGAGAACTCTGGGAGGAAGAAAGGTAGAGTCTCCAGCCAGAAGGAGAGGAAACAGAAGGTACAAAATGGAAGAGAGAAAAAACCAAGTGACAGAACATAATATGAATGGATTAACTTAAGTTATAAGAGCTAGTTGAAACAAGCCTAAGCTAAAGGCCAAGCTTTCATAATTACTAATAAGTTTCTGTGTGGTTATTAGTGAGCTGGCAGCTGATGAAAAAGTATTACTACAGAGTTGAATGATTCTTAGTCTTAGATTGAAGAACTATTTTTTTGGTCAATCCAGTTGGATAAGCTTCTCAATACAATGCACACACAGATCTCACTGCAGAAGTCCCCCTAATTATGCTCCCTTGCATCCCGTAGTGGTGATGTGACCTCTATTTGGAACATGCTTGTAAAGGTATGTTACCAATTCTACATCTGTATTAATTTCTTAATTTATACCTATACAACAGTGATATAGAAGTGGTCATTAAAAGTAAAACCCGTCTGG
>CABHPH010161131.1:0-40571 GCA_902168325.1 Peromyscus nudipes
GTACAACCATCTTTTAATATTAGTCTATATGAAGCAGGTCCTGGCAGGAAATAGTTCATGTATTTAATAGAGGTAATCAAGGAGATTGTAATAAACTGGCTAATTCTAAAGGTGTAATCTTTTGGTAGAGTACGTGGTAATGAGCACCATCAAGGAAGCAATTATCCCAAAGGAAACAGGGAAAGAGGCTTCCTGCATCTTGGAGAAAATCCCTTGATAAGAGGAAATGAAGAAAACTAAATTCCATATATACCCTTCTTTCATCTATTACTGTTAGTATTTTATTTTGCCTGTTTATTTCCTCAGCACTTGCACATGCTAGGCTAGCATCCTACCATCAAAACAGAACCTTACCCTTAATGAAATTTTTTATATTTTCAGACAGAGTCTTGCTGCATTACTAAGGGTGGCCTCAAAGTTGGGATTCTCCTGCCTTAGCTTCCCAAGCAGCCGAGACTACAAGTCTGTACCACCAGTCTCTGCCTTCCGTTCCATCCAGCGAGCGTTGGTGCGTTGGTGACTGGCTAGAGAAACAAGGTCTTTTGCCGACAGGACTTGGCTCATTGCTTCCCCATGTGATCCTTCACCATGTAACCAACAGATCATGAGGTTTGACTAACTTCAGAGTCTCACTTTACAGATGTGATAACTGAAAGGTAGCACTGTAAAACGTCCAACTGGACTCACTGATGGGACCGCATGGGGTCACTTCCTGCCTCTGTTATTAAATTCCCCATTTATTTCACATCCACTGTGTCATAACATCTATTGACAACTGGTTCCAATACCCATTATTTCATGAGGTTTATAAGCAAGGGACATTTTAATTTCATGGTTCCTTCTGCATTTACTAGCTGAGATTTAAAGTAAAGCTTTCTTCCCTTCGTTGGCTATTTAGTTGTCTTGACTTAGAGTTTACACCAGAAGAACAGAAGAAATGCTGGATTTTTTTCCCTCCAGAGTTTAACCCAAATGCCTTAGTGGTTAAAAACAGAATCATTGTTTGTGAACATAATTTATATTAAATATGTTTGTATATACAAAAAATCCACAACTAAACAAATTTAAAGTATATGCACATATACTACATCATTGCATCACATTATTAATCTGTGCCCCTACTATAATCCCATCATAGTCAAGGGCACCTTTCACTCTTGCATGTAAGTACATCTCTCTCTCTCCTCTGTCTTTGTCTCTCTGTCTCTCTCTCTCTCTGTCTTTGTCTCTCTCTGTCCCTTAAGAAATAGGAATATGTGCTCTGACAGTTCCTGGGTCAATACACCAGCCCTCATGTACTGCCTAAAGGGCTGTGAGGAGATTTCTTGCCTTTTCTAGCTCCTGGTGGCTGGCAACACACTTGGGCTGGTGGAAATGTTACAGAATTACTGTCTCTGCCTTCACATCGTCTTCTCTGCTTCTTTATTGCCTCATCACATGGACACTCACCATTGGTTTCAGGGTTCACTGAATAATGCAACATGGTCTCATACATCTCAAGATGTAATGTGATTACCTCTTCAAAGACTTCCCTTTTCAAATAACATCACATCCGTATCAACTGGCCATGAGAGTATAGGCTCATGTTTTGAGGGAGCCACCATTCAAAGTACTACACATGTGTGCTTGTGATTCGCCTTGGATCTGATGGATCTGTTGACAGAATATTTGCTTTTGATGACCATTAAAGTAGGTCATAAAATAAAGTTATTCAAGTTGGAATCATTGGCTGCTATTTTTGTTATGTCAATATCATACCCAGTGAGACTTTACTGGCCACCTAGAAGTATCATGCAAAAGGTAATAAATAGAGAAAAGCTACAGAAAACTATATTATGTTGTCAGCACTATCCTTTGATTATAATGTATACTTGTGTATTTGGGATGGAGAAAAGAATTTTTGTCCGAAGCTAAAAACATAAAAGAACGTATTGAGAGGCTATAATTGCATTTGGTAATAGATACCTGAATTGGCTTGTTACAGCTTCAAAGAATCACTTTTAATGTCTGTTGCAACTTTTCTACTACAATGGCAGCCCATCTCTTTTATCTAATAGTAGGTCAGCTTAGTCATTCTATAATAGCATAAAGAGTGGGAAGATACAGAGGCACCAGATGCATTTTCCCTGTGTTTCTTTTTTCTTTTCTTTTTCTTTTTTGCTTGGAATTCACAGAATTCAGTTTCAAAGAATCATTATGTTTAGGAGACAACCCTCTGAGTGCGTTATAAGCCTGCAGACAGAGGCATTGTGTGTTGTCTAAAGCTACACAGCATCCATCATAACCAATACAGTGATAGTAGTTGTGGGCTGTTGTGACCTTTTGATAGATTCCTTTTTTTCCTAGCAGGTCCAGATATCATAAGCACATTATAGGCATTTCCTGCCCTACAGCTGAAATCAGCTATTTCTCACATCAGATTTTGTGTCTTTGAGTAGGAAATAAATTAAATATTTAGAGACCCAAGTGTAAGTGCTATGGATACTCACCCTAACTGGTGGCCATTATTTTGTAAACTTAATTTCTTTTTTTTTGTTTTTTCAAGACAGGGTTTCTCTGTGCAGCTTTATGCCTTTCCTGGAACTTGCTTTGTAGACCAGGCTAGCCTCGAACTCACCGAGATCCACCTGCCTCTGCCTCCCGAGTGCTGGGATTAAAGATGTGTGCCACCACTGCCTAGCTAAACTTAATTTCTTTAACAGTGAGCTATCAGTTCTTTTTCTTATAATTGGATGATCTTATGTCTCAATAGGCTATGAAGAGTCTATGTGGGTGTCTGCTTCCACAACACAATTATTAATGACACCTCTTAAAGACATACCAGTTTGGATGATAAATTTGATGTGTTTTTATTGGTACTAAATGTCCCCCCTCTTTTTTTGTCTTTGAGTCTTACAGTATCAGAGCCAGGGACTAACTTTCTTAAATACAAGCTGCATCTTTTCAATATGTAACTTTAAGTCACCTTTCATGTCAGGAAAGCCAATTTTATGTTACTCCTTACAGTTCATGAGAACTCTCCTATGCCACTGCTTTGAATATTTATTTAAGGATTCTCATTATATTGAATTTTCTTGTCCATATTTTACATCTATTCTTGCATATTCTTATTTTTTTGCTTAAGTTCTTTACTTTCTCCATTTTTAATCCATCTTATTGTCTATCTGTTGTCTACTTGCCCATGTTCCTTTCATTTACATCTTTATTCTGAAGTGTTTGATTTTCTGTTTTTTTTTTTCCCACAAGTTCTAAAGGAGCTCACTCACATCTCGCTGGTTTTCACTGATGTCATTCCTGAGTGTTTCTGTTTGTAAGTTATGCTACATTTTAATAGCTTCAGTGCTGCTACTTATTTTAGCTCCTTTCTAATACTAAGATCCATCTTTCATCAGCGTCATGTCTCGATTTTTCTCTTCTGTCTTCATCATTGGTTCACCCTCCTCTGTCCTTTAGGGTTTGGTTGCTATCCTCTTCTCTTGTCTCTTAGAGACGCTCTCAGGCTGCGCTACTTTTCCTAGGGAAATCAGTCTGAGACTTTGTTTTCGTTACTTTGAAATATTAAATAATTTAGCCTTTCAGTTTGACAGTCCTGTTTTTTGATATTCTTCCTGGTTCTGTAAACTCTTCTTCACTTTCAACCATCATTTCTACACTGTCCAACATCTGTCTGCTCCATATCAATTTTTTCAGTCTCACAGTACTCTGACCTTTCCAGAGAGTGTCACCTGACTAGGAGTTGGTGGCCCAGCTGCTGTGGAGCATCTGAGATCTAGTTTCCTCACAGGGTCTTGCCATGCCACTCATCTATTTGGTGGTATTTGCCTCCAATATTACCAACTGGTTGTTTTAATGCTCACCTGATTAGAATTCTACTTGGAATTAGGCTACCACGTTTGGGAAATGAGCATTTGGTGATCCTCAGGCCTACCAGAAATCTTTTATTCCTATCCCTACCAGTTCTTTACAGGGTTTAAGTTCCACAGGCTCTGCTGCTTGGTGGCTTGGCTTTAACCATTTTTCCCCCTCTGGGTTCCTCAGGACTCCAGGAGAATTCTTTGTTATGTCATTTTATTGAAGGTATGATCTTTTGCTTGCTTTTTCAATCTTATTCTTGTTTTTGTGTAATAATATTTTCATAACATATTCAAATAATATGCTGCCACAATTTTTTGGTTCTGGCTGGAATTTAAGGTCACTTTTTAAAAGTTTGCCTGTACAGTGAAATCTACAAGCATGCCAAACAAGGCAGAACTTCCTAGAATTCAACCCCAAGGAAAATGGGGCAAAACACAACCTAAATGGAGAGTTGGTTTGCCATACCAGACATGAGTGCCTGTAGTAATCACTTCACTACTTCAGGCAGAATAGCAACAGTACCAGCTGGCCGCCTGCCCAGCAACTTCATTCCCATTGCCCTTGGGCCTGTGGGCATAGTTTGAGTTTTCTGAGTCTTGCTGTCATTTATCATTATTGGGCAAACCTTACAAGATAGAGACCATGTGTTCAAAGTCAGGCAGAGATGAGAAAAGTTTGCCAAAGGCCAATAAGTTTACATCTAGAGGCAGGGTCAGCAATTACTTTTGAAAGCCAATTACCCAGAATCAAAGTAAGACAAGTTGCTGTCCTACCAGGGGTCACTTATGTCCCTGTTTGTCTCTGTCCTGGCTGCTCCAATATGTAACATTTAAAATCCTCACGCCATCTCTGTTGCTCGGAGGAGCTGTGTTCTTGGTCTACACTGAGAAATAAATGGAGCATCTTTTCTACATGGAGCTACATGTTTTGTCCCTAAAGATGGACCTACTTTTTTTTTTTTTTCATCTCAATGATTCCCTTGTGCATAGCACTGCCATGATGTAGAAGCTCTCAGGCTTAATATCTGAAGGTCCAATGAAGACCATTCACAACAGGAGCCTTTAACTTCCTCCTTTATTCAAAGGGCTCCATCTCTGCTTCCTCCTTTTCATTTCCGATGGCTTAGAGAAAATGCAAGCTTCCTTTTCAGCAAAGCTACAACCTCACATGTTTTATAGAAAATACATCCAGATGCTCAAAGAGAAAACAACCCCAAATGCCATGGTTTGCTAAGTGTTTCTGACTTACCGGGTTCCAGGATGTGAGCATCACTCACATTATCTAATTCCATTTTCACAACAGTTGGACAGTGGGTGTTCAGTTTAGGTTTATTTGTCAGTAATAGAAACCTCTTTAAGAGAATAAATTTAATATAGGGAATGAAATGCTTATGAAGTGATGGGAAGTATGAACAGAAGCAGGCTACAGACTAAACCTCCCAGGAAAATGCCAATGACGCTCTGAGCAGCAAACTATTAATACTGTAACAATCAAGAAGCTGCTGTGAGGACTGTGGGCTTTTGGAGCCCAGTGTCTATGGTGGGACACCTAGTGCAGCCTTGGTGCAGGGAGGAGGGACTTAGACCTGCCTCAACTGAATGTACTGGGCTCTGCTGACTCCCCATGGGAGACCTTGCTTTGGAGGAGGTGGGAATGGAGGGTGGGTTGGAGGAGGAAGGCTGTGGGAGGAGGAGGGAAGAGAAGGGGATCTGTGGTTGGTATGTCAAATGAATAGAAAATTTCTTAACATAAAAATTTCTTAATAAAAAAAAATCTCATCAGTATCCATCTGATCGGCACAGCCTAATTATAATAAGAAGCCTTGCTAAAAGGGAGCCATGAGATGTAGTATTAAGCTTCCTAGCCTGAGTAATACTGATAGGCACACTAGGAAGGCCTCATAAGTGACCACAGTGAAAGAACTGGGAGTTAACCTAGATCTAAGCCCATATTCTCAACCACCCCATTCTTCTGCCTGCCTGTAGAAGTATCCCTGGTCAAACAGGTGTAGTTAGACTTTCATATGCAGGGTCAGAATTTCTATACCAACAGTCTCTTCCCTGACATTCAACTGTTGGTTCTAACCCAAGTCTGTCTTGTACTAATCCTCTCAAATGGGGAAGAAATCTACTTATCACCTAATAAATTATAGAATGTACTGACCCAATTTTCAGTCTGCTGCATACACATGAGTTCATACTTGTACCAAATTATATTGGTAGTAAATTATATTGCTTCCATTTGTCATGAGAAAGTAATTATTTCCATTAGAAAAATTAAGTTTGACCTCAGGCAGGGAATGAAAAGGAAGAATGGACTATAGAAGGGCTTCAGAAAATTCCAATTTAAATAAAAGTGCCTTCAGGATAGCCATTAATGCATCTAATTCTTTATTTGCTTATGCAAATATTTATTGGGGGTTTACTACGTACCTGCACTACACTACCCCTGCCCTCTTGATGTATATAGTCTAAAGGTAATGTCTAATATTAAGCGACAATGTATAGAGGAATAAGACAGGAAAAGAAAGGATATTATAGGAATAACAAAAGATGTGTGAGCAAACTCTTCCCTGTGGATGCTCCATCTAGGATGATTCCTGCATAACATGTAGAGGTTATCAAGGCAAATGCAGAAGAGTCAGGTATTGAGACAGGAGGGGGATGCTGTGCTTTAGTTCCTACAAAGAAGGGAGAATATGGTGCATTTGGGATAGTCAGCAAGGAGGCCTCTGGTTGGAGAATAGAGGCAGGGAGGAGAGTTAGCCAACATGAGCTGTGAGGATGGGCACAGGGAGGTCTGGTGTGGACATGTGGGGTGATTAAACAGAATGAGAATCCTCCACTTCATTCAATATACCCACTTGATAATGTTATTTGTTAGGTAAGATTGTAAACAATATTACAGTAGTACGTAATCGTCAATGGGTTAGCAGACTTATGTTAACAAAAGGAAGCATCCTAGAATTCAAGGCTCTTTCCACAGTTTGTACTTTGCACCTGTAACAGAGACGGCAAACTTTTGTTAAGATGCTTTCTTTGCAGAATCACATTCCTCATTCCAATGACTATTCACAGCAACAACAGGAAGTTTCCAACTCAAAATAAACTTTTTTTTTTTTTTGGTTTTTCGAGACAGGGTTTCTCTGTGTAGCTTTGCGCCTTTCCTGGAACTCACTTGGTAGCCCAGGCTGGCCTCGAACTCACAGAGATCCGCCTGCCTCTGCCTCCCGAGTGCTGAGATTAAAGGCGTGCGCCACCACCGCCCGGCCAAAATAAACTTTTTTTTTTTTTGTATTCTAAAAACCAGACTTCTGTTGTTCAATAGTAAGGGATGGAGATTTGCATTTTAAAATAGTTGAATCTTTTCCTCTTGTAATTTTTCAAAGTTTCCCCCATGTTATTTATAGAAGGTGAGTTATATAGTTACTAGTTCAAGATGAATATTACAATCATAATATTTGATGATTACCTATAGATGGGATGAGAAAACCTATGCTTCTCTCCTCCTAGAGTTTAGAGTTCAGGACAGTGTAACATTGGAGAAGTTCTGGTGATTGGCAGTGTTGTGGGGGTTGTTCTACTTATAAGCACGGGGAACAACTGGAGCGAAAATGAGCAAGCAGGCGGCATAGAGTAAAGACTCTCTTCAGTCTAAACTGTAGTGGAACATATCCTAGTGGGTACTGCATACAATACCCCTAATCTGCCAAACACCATAGCTTAGCCACAGAGTGCTCTATAATTCCTCATTTCTTAATCTTTTTGGGCTAATTGGGATCTTTGGTTCATTGCTCAGCATTTCAAAATAGTAACAAATGGCTTATTCCTGATGCAGGAAAGGATCAGCAGGCAAAATTCAGTGGCCATCATGATGGTGCATACCTCTAATGTGAAGGCTGAGGCAGGCTATAAAGTAAGGCCTTGTGTTAAAAAAAAATAAACTTATACAAGGTATGATTTCTGTTGTTACACCGTCATAAAGCCAAGCCATTGTAAATCAGGGATCTTCTGTTGTGTAGATGCATAACCCCTATGCTCCTATAGCAATCCCAATGAAATCATTGCTTCTCTAAGTTAGACCTGGGTGGAATCCTTTTCTGTTTCTTAAATTTTCTTTCTTTGTAATTCACTGGTGCTCTATCAGGGGTCAACAGACATTTGCTAATGTCTCCAGGAAAAGTCACACAACACAGGAGAGGCATGGTAGCAGGAACATGAAGTAGCTGGTCACCCTGGATGTTTGGTGTCTGCAATCAAGAGGCAGAAGGCAGACAGGAAGGAGAGCCACACTAAGGCCTCAAGGCCCACCTACAATAAATCACTTGTTTCTTTTTTTATTTTATTTTACAATACCATTCAGTTCTACATATCAGCCACGGATTCCCTTGTTCTCCCCCCTCCCGCCCCCCTTCCCTTCTCCCCAGCCCACCCCCCATTCCCACCTCCTCCAGTGCAAAGCCTCCCCCGAGGACTGAGATCAACCTGGTAGACTCAGTCCAGGCAGGGCCAGTCCCCTCCTCCCAGGCCACATGACAATCACTTGTTTCTTAAAGGCCCCATAACCTAATGGTTCCCTAGCTTTCCAAAGCAGGGCCATTGGCTAGGGACCAAGTGTTTAGATACATAAGACATGGAGACAGTTCAAATTCAAAACACAATGGGAAGAATTAAAAAAAATCATGGTAAATGTTTAAGAATGAAAAGTATTGATGTAAATAAGAATGAAAATTTTGAATCAGGTCATACAATGGTAAGATGGTAATTAAGAGGAGATCACTTCTGTGCTGAGAGCTGTAAGACAAATAAGTAGTTTGATAATGTGCAGGGAGAGATGGTTTCCCCACAGAAGAACAGCTGGTATGAAGGCTCTATGTGGAGAAAAACTGGGTTATGTTTGAGGAATGTGAATGCCCCAAAGCCAGAACTGTGTAAAGAGGAGAATAAGAAATGCCCAAGAGGTGGAGAGGACATTTGGGTGTTCAAAGACTAGCATACTTGCTTGACTTTATTTAACATATATTGGAAAGATATTGGTTTTTTTTAAACATTCTTATCTTGCTATCTAGATCTATTCTACTTTTCTCATGTATCCACTTACATATTATCTATCTGCTATGCCATAATTTAAAACAAATAATTTCCCATTGCATAAATATGTTATTATAGGTGTCATGCTGTTCCTTCTGTCCTTACTTAACAACATACCTTAGAAATCTTAGCCACTGTGGATTTTTAAGAAAGGAAATGACATGATCTGACTTACACTTCAAAAAAATTGACTCGGGCTGCTGCAGGAGCAATGTGTGGTGCAAGAAAAGGATTGATTCTGGGTCTCCCTCATCAACAACATAAATGGAAGGTTTCCCTGCTCAGCACTAAGATTTTGGGTAGATAGTCTATAGTTTTGGGGAGAACATTGTCAGCCTAATTGGTGTAACATGCATATATAAATGCATACAAACATATATACGTATATACATACATTCATACATATATAACATATATTTAAGAATATTGCAGTATACCAAACGAGTAAAGTAGAACCCAGTTCTCACTCAGCTCACATTCTTTTTTGTTCTCAGTAGTTTATACATTCTTGTGAGTCAGTAGCCTGTGACATGTTCTCTGGAAAGGGAGATCCCTAGAGTGCAGTCCAGTTCTGAATTAGGGTCAGATACCACATAAGTACTAAGTGCACATTTATTAGAGCGATAATTTAGCAAGGTTAGATAATTTTTTATTAATAAACCATCTTACCCTGAGGAGCATGAATTCTTTCCTAGAACTATTTAGTGTTTGTACAGAGATAGCCATTGTGAAATGCTGGAGAGAGCCACCTTTACATGACAATGTAATATCAATCTATATTCAGAGATTCTTACATGATCCCTTTGGGAAGAGAGTCAGCAATCTGGGTGATAAAGAGCTCAGAAATGATCCTAGAAATAATGGCTAAGAACAGTAGGATGTTGACTCCAGGTAAGATAGGACTCAGGGGAACATACTAACTACCTTTGAGTCCATAAAGCTCCATTCTATAGAAGAGAGAGAGTGCTTATTTTATCTTACTCCAGGGGAAGAGGAAGGAATTAAAAGTGTCCATGTCTGATACAAAAAGTAATTGTCTACAGCTATCCACTAATATAATAAGTTTTCTTGTGAGATATTGAGCCCATTGTCCCCAGAGATAACCAGAGAGAAATGAGATAATAACTTGTTAGGGACACTGCAGAGGTGACTCCTGGGTTTTGTAATGCTAAGAACAGCTACCACTGATTTAACACTCGCACTATGCCAGGCTCTCTGCTTGGGGCTTCAGCAATGCTATCTCTTTTAATTTTCATAACAACTCTCTGTAGGAAGAATGGTTTGTTTTTAGATGAGAAACTTCTGGCTTAGAGAAGTTAAGGGATTTTATCAGGCCATACGATTAGAAACCAGGGGATGCAAGGCTGGGTCCAGTTCTCTCTGACTCTGAATCTTTTGTCCTTTACCATAATGAGCTTCAATGGACTTGGGAAATTCTCAGAACGTGGCCTCTTTCACTAGCCTTCCTTAAGGCTCTGCTAGAGTATCTTATTCTACTCCATCACTAAGGATCAGGAACAGCACTTAAGAGAAGTGGTATCTGCAGGCCAATGTAGTTTTCAAGGCTGGATGCAATGGCTTCTTTCTGTTTCTTCTTTCTCTATTGCTAAGTGGAGATAGCTCCGAGGTGGATCACTTTTCTCCCTTTAATTTAATCTGCTCCTCTCTACTTTTTATTTCCACAAGCCAGCTCCTCAGGTTGGCATGCACCGGCTCTGCCTGAGGGTGCCAGAGCTGAGACTGTGTCCTTCAGGAGTCTACAAGGAAGTGAGTGAAGAGTGAGATCTGGATACTCTGAGTCCCACGTCCAAAGTAACCCTGACCACCCCCACCCCCAGCACTGAACACACTTTTTATTCTTCTATTAGTAAGTGTCTTCCAATTCCAGGACTTTGCATTCTACCACTCTTTCAATATAAGATTGATTAGTTTAAGAGTCCAGAGTGGGGGAGTTTTCCTTAGTGTGTTTGCCTTTATGGAATTGTGAGAGAGGAAATTTTGTTTGCTTTGTTTACTGACTCCATGGAGGAGAATGTGCTTATGATCCCCACACAGCCAAGAAGTCCTTATACTGTGCTTGGGTTTCTGACGAAGTAGCACCCCAAAAAGCCTTTCTAAATGCACACGACTGATGGTTTGGTGAACCTGTCATCAGCCTGTCTCTTCTTATTCCCACAATGCTCAGAGCCCCAGGTGGACAGTGCTGGAAGAGCATGCGGCAGAGGTGTGCTTTAGTCAGTGGTACAAGAAGGATAATCACTCCGGCCAATGAAAATTAAAGCATCTGTTTCCCCCAATCTGGAGAGAACCTGGGCCGGTGGGTAAACACAAAATGCTAATGTTTATTGAATAACCATGCTCTACATCATTTCTTTCACTTATTACACAAGCTCATAAAGACCAGTACCCGTGCTTAGTTACCCACTGAGACTAAGATACAGGTAGGAGGAAGGATTCGCCCGGCTAGGCCACAAAACTAGCCCCAAACGGCAGAACTGGTAATCTCTCCTAATTTGAGGGGTTTCACATTAGGACTTAAGATCATAACCTTATGCTTTCCTACTTGTACAGCAAGGAACACATCTGGATGAAGAGGATGAAGAATACATCATCAGTGACTGTCCAAAGTGAGATACGGGCCCAGCTTCACCTGACTTTAAAGCCCCAGCTCTCTAATCAAGCCACTTATGTTGGTAGGAACACTGAATCTCTGGGGTTAGAGCAAATTGCATTGGACTTAGCTCCTACCTACATCAATAGACATTGTCTCCAAAGCTGACAAAGAACAACACACAATCTAGGAAGGACGGTGGGTGGTGAAACTCGTGACTATCACAAGAATGCATCCTCGCCTCCCTTCCTGGCTTCCCCTCTTCCTCCACTCCTCCTTCCTCCCTACAGAATGCACTGGTTGCCTTATAATTATCAGAGACAACGATTGTTGCTTCATTCAGAAAGCAGATTAAAGGCTTCTTTAGATGTTTTGTTTCTTGGTTATCAAGGGTTGGGGAAGCAGAAGATAAAAAAGATTCTCACTGGCCAGGGATTTGGTCAGCATTTATGAGATTTGTAACATTTTCGAGGAAATTCAGAAAACATGATTCCATTTTCCCCAGCAACAGTCTGCTTTAAATTGGCAACTGTGACTCTCCCTGTCTTTTTCTATCCCTTGAATGTGTTAGAAGATACACTAAGCCAGCAAAAATGAAGCTACTTTCCCTTTTATTCTCAGAGAGGTTGTCTCCTAGGGGTAAGGCAGGATCACACATTTGGGGACTGGGATTTCTGATTTAGTGTGTTTTTTAACCTAGCCCTTTTACTGAGAAGCACAGAGCAGCAGAACAGTATCAGTCTGAATCAAGGGTCTGAGTTTAGGTTTCATTCTACAGCCCTCACCCAAGCACAATGATAACTGAAAAGAGTCAACTAGCATGCCGGCCCAACTAGGAATTAACACATGAGATGAAGACAGAGACTGCACCTACTCCATGGACCTACATTTATGGAGTGAGGCAAGGCACACCAAGGCCTTCCTCCTATATAAGGAAATAGCTCTGTAGTGGATTGGCACTCCTGTGGAGGACACAAGTCATGGACACGTAATGACGTGGGAGCACACCAGGAGGTTTGGGTCAACACTCCCTCCACTCGTTCCTCTAGCACATTAGGAAAGATCTGGAAGGGCAGAGGGATCCTCACCACAGACTTTCCTGACAAGTTTAGTAAACACAAAATACCTTCCACCCAACAGTGGTTACATATGACTTCTAACCCTGGAAGGGTTTACTGCCTTGCTTAGGACAGCGCAGATACGGAAAATATTTCTGCTCTCCAGGCTAACCTGGAAGTATGGCTTTCTGAGGTCTTCGCCCTTGCAGTTCCTCTTTCTCTGGAAGCCTAACACCCCTCACGGTGTCCATCTTTCAGTCTTGGCCACTTGTTACTATCTTCTTGAAAATCCTACAAATCAGGGACAAGCCAGCCATAGGTCAGGAGTTTGCAAAACAGACTGCATTTTACAGCTCCAAGTACTTTCCTTGGTTCAGGGCCGTGAAGCCCATGTGCAGCAAAGAATTTATGTTGTCTGTATTGGATCCAACTGGGTGCATTTTTCCAGTGGATCTAGGCTGCTGATACCTCCATTACTGTTCGTATTTCCAAACATCATCTCATCCTTCTCAGTTACCACTACAGTCCAAGTTCTTTCTGCCTGACCTTACCATCCCTCATCTGGTTGCTGCTGTGCAGAACCCAGTCTACAGCTGTAGAGAAAGCTGTAGCACATGTCCCAACCTAGGGCTGGGCATGACTTGGTGAGTCACTGCAGAAACTACAGGGAAAGAGAGAAAAAAAGAATTTAGAGAGACATGGCCTGCGAAATAGTATTTCTACTAATAAAGCTAAAGGCAGATATGGCCGACACATAAGAGAGGAAAAGAATTATTCAACGAACTGGAAACCTATAACGTATTTAGTTGGGACCCTGACTGTGAAGTGTGGGCCAGAGGAGGTAGTAGAAAAGTAGTTCTAAGATTTAGAAAGGGACCAAAAATGCAGGCTTGAGCCTGATGTTATGGGACTGTGTTGAGTCAGAGAGGAGATTGCAGACAGCAGGACAGAATCCAAAGAAACCTGGAAGCAGCATTGTCATGGAGGAGCAAAGGATTGGAGAGGCAGAAGATATGTCCGGGTGACATCAGGTCACTGAAGAAAGGGGAGGGGAGAATTTTAGAACACAATGACTAGAGTCCAACTGTAAATGTGGGCAATTAATTAAGTCTAATTATTAAAGAATAAGAACTGTATTGCAAGAGCCACACGGAAGAACAATAGGAGAAAGAACACCATTGTGACGTAGATCTTCTTTCTGTAGCCATTATAGGGCGCAGGCAGTGAACTTGAAGGGAAAGTCAGTGCCACGAGCTCACAGAACTGTCAATAAGGCCTTGTGTGATGGTCCACAGGCCTGGGGGCACAATCATGAAAAATGTGTTGGTCAGAGGGGCACAGCCACACCCCACGGACAGGACTAGGGAGGTGGTAACACAGAAAACAGATTTACCTTGATGCATCCACATAAATCCCAACCTAGAAGTTTCATAGAATATTTGGAGAGAATAAATACATCCTAAACCTCCCAGGAGTGGCTAACGTGGGTGTTTTCTATGTCTGGAAGACATACAGAGACATCACTTCCTAAATGAAGCCATGGATTTGATACACAGAAAGGAACTTTAAGAAGCAGGCAAGAGCATTCCAGTTGGGTGGATCTCTGCTTCTATTTTTGGTTTACTGAAATTGGGAGCTAAACATTTTGCCTCTCACAAGTTGAAGCTGCTATTAACTGGGGTTGAACTCTTACTGACAAATCACTCACTGGTGTGCAGCCCCTCCCCCAGCAGTAACCCCTCCTCTCATATCAGCCCAGGCATTTTAAGCATCATGGCATTTCTTCATGGAGCTTGCCTAGATCAGTTAGATATGATTTGGGATATTTTTAAAATAATCTATAAAGAAAAGCACTCATTTTCTACTGGTCTTAGAACTTTCTGGATTGTATCCAGAAGGACCCAACATATAAAAACAAACCTGATAGAGACATGTTTCAGATCAAATAATTTGAATATGCTAAATAAACTTCTGACTTTCTTAGCATAAAGTAGCCAGAATTTTTCAGCTGAATCAATAAATTACTTCTGTTATTTTTTTTTTTGCTACTATCAGTCTTATTTGTTATTCCTCTCATTTGCAATTAACTGTGACCCAAATCATAAAGCTTTTGAATTGGACTTCCTCATTCTACCTGTCTAGCCCATCTTCTATGTCAAAATAGCCAACAGTTTCTTCTTAAACCATAAATTTTACAATAGCAACGCCTCATTCAAACACCCCTCCAGACTTAGTAATTATTGTATCAATTTCAGACTTTCTTAGATGTTCTAGAAACTATTATAATTGAGGGTCAAGCTATTCATCTCTTGACACTTCTTCCTCCTGAGGTAAAATCTAGTAGCAATTTTGAAAAGTTCATTTTTGTACTTTCCCAAGCTTGCTGTGGGATGTTCTGTATGGCAAATGTGTTGCTAATAAAACACTGATTGGCCAGTGGCTAGGCAGGAAGTATAGGCGGGACTAACAGAGAGAATAAAAAGAACAGGAAGGTGGAAGGAGATGCTGCCAGACGCTGCCAGCCAGCCGCCAGGACAAGCAGCATGTAAAGATGCCGGTAAGCCATGAGCCATGTGGCAAGGTATAGATTTATAGAAATGGATTAATTTAAGATATAAGAACAGTTAGCAAGAAGCCTGCCACGGCCATACAGTTTGTAAGGAATATAAGTCTCTGTGTTTACTTGGTTGGGTTTGAGCGGCTGTGGGACTGGCAGGTGAGAGAGATTTATCCTGACCGTGGGCCAGGCAGGAAAACTCTAGCAATACAAGCTCATCTCTTCCGCTGTGCTATTGAGATCTCTCATTTTAGTAGTTCATGTTAGAGTGGAGTTTGCACTTCTGTATGGTGAGTACATCATTAAAGATGGTCATTTCTCCAGAGGGAGCTGAATCTAAGCGAGGTTGTTCAACAGTTGATGTTATCTCTCATCAGTGTTTGGGGTGCGTTCATCATCAGTCTTTGTCCATCTTTGTTGGAGATTTTGCACAGGGGAGGAAATGATAAGCTTTGACCAGAGCTAACCATGAAGCAGGGAGTTCTCGGAGATCTTGAGGATGACCACTCTCAACCCACATACCACCATCTAAGGAACAAAGCTTCCTTTTGGCTTCCACAAGCTGGTGGATGAAATCTTTTTCGTTTCCTTTCTCAGAGTGTGGTGGTTAACCTTGGCCATGGAAACAAACCTCTGGACTTGTCTGTGAAAATTCTTCTAGATTAGAGTAACTGAGGAGGGAGAAGACCTACTCTAAATGTGGGTAGAATCATTCCATAGGCTGAGGTCCCAGACTGGATAAAACAACAAACAAAAAGTGGAAAAGGTGTAAAGCAGCAGCATCCACCGCTGCCTCTAGATAGAGATAAATTTGGGTACTTGGATTAGGCCAGGGTTATGGAGGGATGTTAGTCATATTACTATTTCTTTGACTTTCTTTTATTTCTAACAGTTGTGTGTGTGTGTGTGTGTGTGTGTGTGTGTGTGTGTGAAGTCAGAGGTTGATGTCAAATGTATTCACCAGTTCAGCAAATCTCCACCTTATTTTAGACACAGTCTCCTACTGAAACTCACTAATTGGACTACATGGTCTAGCCAGCAAGTCTCCAGGATCTTCCTACCCAGGACTGAGATTATAGGCATTAACCACACCTAGTTTTTTATGTGAGTAATGGGGATCGAACTCAGATCCTCATGTTTGTGTGGCAAGCACTTTACTGACTGAGTTATTGCCCTATCACCCAGGTCTTCCTTCATAACTGTTCTACTCTCTACCTCATCAGCCCATAGATTAAGTATAGCCCGTCTTCACAAGTCAGCCATTACATATGTGAAGACAGCTGCTAGAATCTCAGTGTCGTCTCCTGGGTAAATGACCTTTCCAACTGTTCTTCATGTTAACTATGGCATGTTTTTTAGAGCCACTCTTCACATCAACACATGGGCCACCTTCTTGTAGTGACATTCTGTCTAGGTATAGCTGTTCAACAGACAATATACATTATAAACCCTAAGTCACATTTCTCTACGTTGTTTACAATTGGTGTACAACACATTTTCAAATGCTTCAGTTAAATCAAGAAACACTGCATTTATGCTATCTCCAAGTCTACTCAAGTACTTTCATTTTTTAATTAATCAATTTTTAATAAGAGTTTTTTATACAATAGATGGTGTATTTTCAGTAATCAAAATGACCAGTTTTGTGAAGTTCATTCATGGTAATTGATGCTGAATATATGAAACAGTTCCTTTCCCAAAGACTTGTACAGCATGTGATTTTAAAATCTATTCTACGAGTGAAAACAAATTGGTATCCAGTCACGAGCCATAGTTTCCGAAAACTTACATTCTCTGAATTCAGAAACAAACTGTTTCATGGCCCACTGCTGTGCATTTTCACTGGTGTCAGAGAACCGACAACGTGTGGGCTGCCAGGATGCCATCGCCTTCTCCCAGATCTGCCCCGAGTTCACCGTGTGATCTTGAGGAAGTCATGTGACAGTGTCATAAAAAGGAGTTTGAAATATAAATTTTAAGAGATTTTCCTATATAAGTCTAGGGTCTGTTCTTTTTTCCTTTTTCACAGTTGTTTCTGTTTTTATGTGATGCTGGGGGTCAAACTCTGGGCCTACATGTTCCACCGCTGAGCTACACCTAGTTTCTATATAGTTTCTGCAGTATGTTAGGACCTGTCTGATTTCATACACAGTCTAACAATGACTTCCTTCGCTTTGTTAATAATGAATGTACTGCCCTGAAAGGTGGTTTAATATCCAGTCATGTGTTTAGAGTTTCTATAGTTCTTAAAAATATTTATTAAACTATAATCTCTCTACCATAAATGCACCCACATAAAGTATGCCACTCAGAAGTTTCTGGCCAGTCATAGCATTACTTAAGAATCACAATTTAAGTTCAGAACAATTTCAGCCTTTGTTCCTTACTTGACTTAAATGTATCTCATTTTCATTCTTTATTAGACTTAAATATATCTCTCCCAGGGGTCTTTCCATGCTGGAGTGACAGATAATGATTCTAGGCTTGTTGTCTCATCCAGAGCACAGTTTGTATTCAGAACGACACCAGTTTGTACAGCGTGAACAAAAGCTCTTGTAAATGCCCGCAGATATTCACATGGGTCCGTGACGAGCTCGTTCTCACTGTGGTTTCCCAGATCTGTAGACAACGCTTGACTTGGCAACAGTCTGTGTGAATGGAATATTGGTACCAAACCACTCTCCCTTATTCCTTAATTAAGGTACACATTAGTATGTCAGTTTATGAACAAGTATTCCTTGAACCCTCTAAGCAACAGGCTCTGGAGGCTCCAGGGTGCCAAGATGAGAAAATTTCAGAGGTTACAGTACTTACAGTTCAGGAGCAGGAAGAAATGATTGAAACAATGTAAGTTTAGATAAAGATAAGTACTAGGAGGAAAGTTAAACAGAGTGGTATCCAAGAGTGACCAAGTGCTACACTGTTACAGAGACCAGAGTCTGTTCATGCCCAGCATCTCAGTCAGTGTTTGTGGTCTGAGGCATATGCTACAATAATTCCTCTTTGATGAAAGAGTAACAGAGGCCTACACAGACTAGGTAACTGGAAGAAAGTAATGCAGCTGGTAATGAGGATTTGATTCTGGTTGTATGAACCTGAATCATGATGTTTTTAGCCGTATTTTCAAGAAATACAAATGGCTGTGCAAATTATGGCTCATGGGATCATTGCAACTGATACTTATGGAGACTGGGGCTTATGACGTACCATCAGGGGAAACAGTCACCATCCAGCAAAGGACACATCATGACACTTTCATAAAGTAGATGAGGATATTAGTTAGAGGCCTTGGAACTCAAGTCTGGTTCTGTCTTATATTTGGCCATTTGACTTTTTACAAACTACTTAGCTTCTATAAACCACCAGCTTCCTATTTGTACGATGGAGACAACATTACCTACTCCCACAACTGTTAGAAACACTGGGTGGCCTAATTTTTAAAAATGAATTAATTTATTTATTCTTCTCTCATATATTACATCCTGACTGCAGTTTCCTCTCCCTCCCCCCACCTTCTCTCTCCCCCAGATCTACCCCTCCTCTGTTTCCCTTCAGAAAAGAGCTGGCCTCCCAGGGATATCAACCAAACACGGTGAAACAAGTTACAGCTAGACTAGGCACAAACCCTCATATCAAGGCTGGATGAGGCAACACAGTAGGATGAAAAGGGTCCCCAAAGCAGGGGGAAACGTCAGAGACAGCCTCCACTCCCACTGTTAGGAATCCCACAAGAACACCAAGCTACTCTGCCATAACATATATGCAGAGGACTTAGGTCAGACCTGTACAGGCTCCATGATTGTTGCTTCAGTCTCTGTGAGCCCCTATGAGTCCTTGTTAGTTGATTCTGTGGACTTTGGTCTTGTGGTGTCCTTGACCCCTCTGACTCCTACAATCCTTCCTCTCCCTTTTCCGTAGGGTTCCTCAAACTTCACCCTCATAGACTCCATAGATTTATATTGCACTAGGTTTCTACCTTGCCCCTGAAATGTTCACCAATTCCAGTCACCTCTCTCAATACTTCCTCCTCTTTCTCCCTTACCTGTTCCCTCCTGTTCACAACCCCACCTATCCCCGGTCTACCCTCAAAATATATTCTAGTTCCCCTTCCCAGAGAGATCCATGTGTCCCTCCTTGAGCCCTCCTTGTTACTTAGCCTCTCTGGGTCTCTGGATTCATAATTATCTGTTGTGGCATATCATTTTAACTGTGTAAAGGTGTGTTGCATTTGTTTATGCTGCATTTGTTTAACAATGTAAAGATGTATTGCCTTGTCTGCCTAAGGCACCTGATTGGTCTAATAAAAAGTTGAACAGCCAATAGCTAGACAGTAGGATAGGTGGGGCTGGTGGGCAGAAGGAATAAATAGGAGGAGAAATCTAGACTTGAGTGGAGAGAATGAGGAAGAAAGAGAGGGAGATGCCCAGGGCCAGCCAGCCGCCAGATAGACAGACACAGAGTAGGACATACAGAATGAAAGAAAGGTAAAAAGCCCTGAGGCAAAACGTAGATGAAGAGAAACAGGTTAAAATAAGTTATAAGAGCTAGTAAGACACACATAAGATAAGGCCAAGCATTCATAACTAATAAGTCTTCATGTCATGATCTGGGAGCTGGTTGATGGCCCAAAAGAAAGCCTGCTACCATTATCCTTTACTTTATAGCTAGTATCCACTTATAAGTGAGTACATAGCATATCTGTCATGCCGGGTCTGGGTTGCTAACTTAAAAAGAGCTATATTTCCGTTCTCTTTACCTTCAGCCTTCATTGACAATTTACAGTCTCTAGGAAAATTTTTGAAGCTTCTGGATATGCTGTGATTGTCAGTCAGAGCAGACAGGTCAGAGGCTGGCCAACCACCTCAGCAACCTAACAGGTTTCCTCTGGATTAAACCTACCCAGAAAAATAAGCTCCTTGGCCTGATATCCTCTCTGCAAGGTCAGATATCCAAAAGCAATGTGCTTATTCTCCAAGGCAACGGCAGATCCTTGGTACCAGCAGAAGGAAGAGGGGCAAATGGTTTAAAATAGAATGCAAGCTCGATTTGGCCAGTGGATACTGACTTCTTAACAAACATTTTGAACTCCCCGAGTGTAGCACTGGCTCATTTTCATAAACTCTGCTCCAGATGTTGTTTGCTCTCACTGGGTAGCCAGGCTGAGTGCCCCTCAGGAACATAGAGAATGATCAAATTTGTGATCATCATAAAACAAATATTGTATGCAGTTTGAATATTTTTAGTCTGCTGGCCTCTATTTGAATATTTGAGTGGATTCTCACCACATGACATGTTTCATTCCAGCTCCAACTCAGTGGGTTGCTACAGGGAAAGCGTTCATGATTAATTCTGTTCATAAACACATTGGAAAGAACAGTGTGTGGGGGTGGGGAGGGATCTCCTGTATATTGGCATTTTCAGCGCTGTGACTTCAATTCAATTTAATTATTTCTTCCCCATGGCTTTAAATTGAAGGGCTTCAAAAAACCAGAGTTTCTTCTCATAAACTTAATGACTTTCTCTTGTTAAAAGGGAATGAATTCACAAACAAAGGGCTCCCAAATCACGGCAATGTGAAGACAGAGACAGCGCACGGCATGCTGGGCTGAGTGTCTGGAGCCCTGGGCTCAAGGTCTGTCACCATAATCATGATCTGCTCAGCTCGGCCTTGGTGCCTTTGTCTCTTTCAATTATTAATAATAGGATGGATAATCTCTAAAAGCTTTTCTAGCCCTAAAAGAGTATGATATACAATCATGGTAGCAATACTCAGAGACTGCCACTCTGATCCAGGATCATAAATCTCTCCGTGACATAGAGTGTCTGGAACAATGGCTGATTTCCTGCATTCACAGCCTATTGACCATGACCATGGGGGATGAAATTAACCTCACTGAGATACGCTTTCTTCACCTTTGCAATAACAATAACTGTAGCCTTCTCCAGATGACTCGCAGAGCTGCTTTGAGGATCAAAACTTGAAATCAGGTAAAACAGTGGAGCTAAGAGACACTGTGAAGATGATAGGCTACTGAGCTTGTCTAGGGAGGTATATGAAGTTCAGGCTTAGATGGCAGTTAAGAGGGTCAATTGGTGGGTGTCTAAGCATGTGGCACAAATAGCAAACACTGTATTCTCTGCTTCAGGCAGCGAGGGCACAGGAGAACCAACTCTGTGACTCTGACCTGCTGTTCCCAGTGTCACCCTCTGTGGCCATCTGTGTAGACCTCAAAGAAGGGGAGACTCTGTACAGGACTGCTGTGCACAGTGAAGATGCTCTAGGAAGGATGTGTCAGTCCCAGTGATTTATTTTGCTTGAATTCCTCATGTTCTGTTTGTGGCCTGGGTCCTGGCTTTTGTTGTGCCTCTATAGCTCTTTTCCAGGAGAACTGTCCCATCTCTATCTTAGGGATAGCTTTAGTCTATTGGAAGCTGACCATGACAAACCCATTCTTTATCTCAGTGACTGATATGGCATGTGACTCTATCCTGACCAATTCATGACAGGGTGAAGGGGCCTCCTGGGATGTTTTCTTTCATCTTAAACAAAGGGGTGTGGGAAGTGAGGGCTGTTATATTCTTCTGGGTTTTGAAATGTCTACATGTGCTCTATGGAAGTGCAGCATCTACCTTGTGACCAGCAAGGGAACTAGTCTGGAGCAAAGCGGCCGTGCTAAGAATGGCAGAGTTGAAAAAATGCCAAGGACTTGGGACCTTGGGAACATAATCAAGTCCCTGAAAGAAACAGTCCTGAGACTCTATTCCATCCAGGCTTTTTATAAAGCTAGAAAACGAGGGCTCTCTTTTATATACAGCCAGGGAAACTACACCTCTCCAAAATGGGACACTGAGATAGGTCTCCTCCAACCCAAGGAACATGAGGGGAAATACAGGATTTGCATCCTGATCTGATGATACATCAAATGTACAAGAGGGTGCAACTTGAGTAGATCATGGCAGAGAACAGCATGTGATCAACTAAAGTACCAGCCATAGTTGCCTGAAATGGAACGCCTATCATAAAAGAAGATTCCAAGAGATACTGTGCGACATGATTCCTGGGGAGATGTCAACAAATATCTATCTACCTCAGGGAGGGAACACTTCGTAGATCAGAGGATATTATCAAATTCCAACTTGGTAAACCAGTAAGTTTTTTTTTTTTTTTTGTAGGGGCAGTTATTTATAGGAATATGGGTGAGGAGCAGAACTTTCTGCTACTTACAGGAGCAGAAATGACTCAAAGACAGAAGTGTCAACAAAAGCCCACCCCAGCATTGGTGACAGCTCGTGAAAGATGGAGACCTGGAACACACCACACAGCCTGCAGGGAGCACAGCAGATTGAGGCGTGGCCCTTCCACATAGTTTAGTTGATCTGAGCCTCTTCCAGGCATCTGGGCTTGTCTCTCTCTCTCTGCTTCTTCTGGGCAGTTCAGCTAGGCTCTGCTTCTTCCAAGATGTTTAACTGGTCTGTTTCTTCCAGAGGGTTTGGCTGGTCTCTGGTCTCTGCTTCTTTCATGCAGCTCAACATGTCTAAGAATATCTTTCAGTAATCCTTTGCTTATATATGCTTGGGGAATGAGAGGCCTACTGAACCTGGTCATTTTTAGAGACTTCCTGAGACCACTGAGTTGTTTATTTGATAAGTTTATCCTGCAAGACTCAATGTTTCACCTCTCCTTAGAACATTCTGTATCTTAACAAGCTTTATTCCAAGATGGAGGTTTCAATCTCACAGGAAACTGCCATACAACAAGAGGCCACATGTGTACTATGACATAAATGTAGGAAGTAGGGAAAGTGCTATTCTATAGGTCAGAGTGATTGTGCTGTTAGTGCCAGACAATTTTAACAAGGTGAATATCAAGTTTATTGCTGAGGCACAGGCAAAAAAAAAAAAAATCAGAGCTTATCTAAGTCTGATCTTTATATTTGCAGTGGAGAGACAAAAGCCAAATACCAAATTTGATTCTACAGACTGCTGACTATGTTCATTGATATCATTCCTTCACTGAATCAATCTCATATGAAAATAAGAACACGTCCGGAGAGGTGAACTTCTGGGAAAAGGGAGATGCATGAGCAGAGCTGGATGGTGTACTACTCTTGGGTTCTGCAGGGAAGCAGTACTAACATGTGAAAGATGATAGAAAATTAGATTAGATAGACAGATGCTATAAGAAATTGCCTATAGAAGGTACGAAGTCAGTAGATGAGCAGTGGGTTGATGAAGTCCAAGGGGAGCCAATAGTGTGTGTTCCAGTCTGAATCCAAAGGCAGGGAAAAAAATCAATGTTTCAGTTTGAACATAGGTGGAGGCAGTGAATTCTGCTCCAATCTACCCTTTGGCTCTATCCAGGCCTCCAGCAGATTGGATGGCATCCATCCACTCGGGGAAGACAATCTACTCTACTTCATCTGCCAGTCCAGATGTCAATATCGTCTGGAAAAAGTCACATAGACCTATGAGACTAAATGTGGAATTAAACATTGGGTTACCCCATGCCCAATCAAACTAACACATAAGCTTTGCCACTGAAGGTGGCTTAGGGTTCTCCTAGCCTTTACTTCTCCCCCAATCCTGCCATGCTCTGCAGATAAGCACCCTCTTCTCATCCGTTGAAGCTGTTTATCTCCAGTGTAGACCACAGTGACCTAGAGAAGAGTAAGTTCTTTTTCCGGTTGCACCAGTGTCCTACATTCCTGCCAGAATCCATAACTAGAGTCATATTCCAGGTTGAATCACTGGGCCAATAACAAAACTAAACTCCAGTGGAATTTATTTCAATCCAAATAGAATGATAATCATTTGCTAATTATTTTAGCAACAATATAATAAAGACTAGTAGTAAAGAATTTTGATCTTGTGAGATTAAGGAAAGAGAAACGTATTTCTAAATAAAACTGAATGTTATAAGAACTGAGACTAAATATGCACAGACAAAATAGAAATATCAATTTGATATCTGGGCTTAATAGATTATACCTGTTTGCTGGATTGCATAAAATCAAGACAATCTAGTGGATAAATCCAAATGAAAATAAGTTGGTGGAGGTTCTTAGTTATGATGGTGAAGAATGTAAACAGGGAGAGAGCAAAATTACAATGGACTTACCCCTGGAAATTCACACAATCACACTTTAGCTGTGTGTCTTCAGAGGTGACACAGAAGTGATACCATTCATGATAAAATATGCTGCCTAGGAGAGTACTTAGTTGTTCATTGAACATATTCATGGATGCTTACAAACTACACACAGAGTATTTTCTTCTTTGTGGTGAACACACATCAGAGTTCTAATCAGGACACTGTAAATGAAACTGTCCAAGGGGTAAACATATAGCTGAGTATCACTGAAAGAGATTAAGAACCTAGGGAATAATAGTGTTCGGTATCAACATGGATATGAATGTCATTTAATGTGATAATTGGACCTATGCAAGAATAATGTGTTATCAGTTAATTGCTTTTGATGCCAACCCCAGACTTGGTAGGCAATGTTACTAGTCTCTTTCATAAACTGGGACACTAGAGGTGATAAATAAACTGTGTCATTTCCAAGCTTAACTTGAACCCAATTTGACTTCAAGGCCTAATTTCTTAATTACAATGCAACAGTTTATATCTTATATCTGGGGAGAGAGCTCAGTTGGTAAAATAACTACTGCACAAGAATGTAGAACTGAGTTCAGATCCCCAGAACCCACATTAAAAAAATTGGCATGGTGGTGTGTGCCTGTAACCTAGCCTTGGGGTGGGGATAGAGCTTAGAGAGTAAGGTGGGGTAGGAGTGGACACAGACAGATCCCTGAAGCTCATTAGCTGGGAAGCCTAGCCAAAATCACCAGCTTCAGGTTCAGTGAGAGACCATGTGCCAGAAAATAATAGTGGGGAGCAGCTGAGAAAGATACTTAAAAATCAGTAACTTGGGCCTCCACATGCATGTGTATCCCTCCCCCCCCACACAGGGTTTTTAAAAGAAAAGTTACCTTAATAATACATATTTAAGCCAGGAAAGAAACTATGATATTGACTATAATCTCACAAACTAAAAGGGCATAATCTTTTAGTCAAATAACATGAAGATGTAAGTCAATTTCTCTATATTATGGCTGCATTTGGTGCAGGCCCCAGAGTTAAAGTTGTGGCAGTCTTTGATAGTTGCCTCTATGGTAGTATGAAGTCTCTTTCATATTTTACTAAGGACTGCTCATTATTGTTTATGATTAACCACATCATCTTGTTATCTGAGCCTCATAATCCCAAGGAGCAAGTTGAATCCCAAAGATGAAGTGATTCCCTCCAAGCTCACTGCAACACCATTCCCCTGATCCTAGGTCTCCACTTTTCCCTCTAAGGGAGTTAGACCAGAATTTTATAGAAATTAAAGTTTAAAGAAAAAAGTCATGCAAACTTTACTTAAAATAAAAATGTAATCAATAAAAACAATACATACTGGATAAAAGTGATTGGGAGATTATCTCCTATACTCAAATGCATACACAGTACTGCATAATACCAGCAAACGTTGCTCAGATGAGAGAGACAAGGTGAGCGGCACACCCTAACTCCTACCTCCTCTTCAGCACTCCCAGAAATACCCCATTGCTTTACTTAGCCTCTAAGCTGTGGCTTTTAGGTTTTTATTAGCAACCAATACAAAGAGAGAATACTGATTATTTTATAAGAATATCAACACCAGAGAAGGAAAGCTTATCCAGTGATCAAGAAAAGCACCAAAAAGAGAGTACTGGATGTTCTGAATACTAGTCCTACCAAAATCTATTTTTTTCCTGACAATATAGACATTCATGTGTGTGTTTAGGGAGAAGACTGAGAATGGAGTGCAGCGACACACGGCTGCCCAGGTGCCAAACTGTACCATTTCATGTGCTCTTCAGTAAATGCTATTCCCCAGCTAAATGTTTTTGAACAGTAAAGTTGCATGAGAGAAACCATTGGTGGATTTTCCTACAGAAGGCATTAATTTACTGTAATACTCGAGTAGGCTCCAGTGTCAAGTTCATGTTAAATACAGTATGCCCTTTGCTTGAGGATATTCCTTGGACTGGCTCTGATTTCACAGAACCTAGA
The DNA here is from genome assembly GCA_902168325.1 of Peromyscus nudipes. Lineage (NCBI taxonomy): Eukaryota > Metazoa > Chordata > Mammalia > Rodentia > Cricetidae > Peromyscus > Peromyscus nudipes. The sequence continues at coordinate 26,270 of CABHPH010161131.1, forward strand.
AGAAGAGGGAGTCCATGCTGTTTCTCTGTGAGAATTGTATCTCTTACCTGAGTCTTGAAAGGCATCCTGGTGAGGGTTTGGAACAACATATTATAACAGCTTTCAGGGTGGACCTTTTACCAGTTGTCAGTCACAAAGAAAGATGAGCTCCTTTCTCTGAAAAAGGAGGCAATAAGAGAATATAAGCATGGATGGAATGCCATCTCCAGCTAGAACTGAAGAGATAGAATCAGTACTTCCAACCAGGGCAAAAATTTCACTCAGAAGATAATCTTGGGTCAGCTGTGTCTCACAGAAAAATAGAAAATGGAGACACAACAATCTGTAGTCACAAAAGCATGGCCATAGGCATTTCAGTTGAGATAGAAATACCCATAGAAGGTCTATACTTGAGAAATCTGGTTTCCTGGGAAATCCTTCAAGACAAAATAGGTGTGAAATATTCATCCAAACATACCAAGGCAGCTAAGCGCTCTGGGATTCTCAGCTCTGTGGGGCCCTTCCTAAAATGGTGTCTTTGGTTTTCACAAAGCTGATTCAAAGACTCTCTTCACAGTGATGATTAAATGTCAGGGACAGCTATCTGCTAACACCACTAGTAATTCATGACGATGGTCTAACATTCTTCAATATTCTGTTTCTTATTGCAGGTACTTGCATATCAGTGCCTCAGAAATGACATCGTTATTAATAGATACATTCAAAAGAGGGAGAATGAGACCACACTCATCTCTCTCTTTTATGTCACCATTATTGGATCTTTTTTAAAAAATATGATCTCTAAAATGCACATTCATGCCATCTTCCAGATTCAACAGCATAGAATGGTGTCATCTTATAACTAGGACTATTGATGAGTAATAGTGGACAGTGAATAAGAGTGGCATGGTCTACAACTGGGTCTTCACCATACAGCCAAAAGCCTGGAAGTGTTAACTATGTAGAGCACACTTTGTGAGTATATCTAGCCTTTGCCTTGATAGCCTTACTCAAGATCACCTTCCCAGTGCTGCAGCCCTTTCCCAGTTCCAATGTATGTGGCATTCAAGTTCATCAGGAAGTGCTCCCTTAATCCTTCTGCTTCTGTCTACTGCACTGTTTGACTTGATCTAATTCTGCATGTGCCAAACATGTAGAGAGGTTAGGAAGCCAAGGATGGGAACAAGTCTCTCAGTTACAGGGTCCCCCACTCTACATTCTTGCTTCCTGAATTCAGTATCACTCTGTAATTAAAAAAAAAACTATAAAAATCCTCCTAATGAAAATTTTTTACAAATAATTTTTGTTTAACTTTTTAGAGTAACAGAAGACTATCATCCTTCCCAGGAGGCACTGATACTGAATGCTTCTGATGCTCAAATAGTGGTTCCCTTATAGTATCCTGCACTAGGAAACCACTCTTTCAGAGCTGAGACTTCCAAAGCCAAGTTTGCATGTGCAGCAGTGCATTGGGAACCACTAACATGGAGGTACAGTGCCACGATTTGACACTTTAATCATTCTAAGTTACATGTCATTAGTCATTGAGATAGATAATTAGTCTCTGGGGGCAAGGGTAGAGTAAGCAGGGATATCGGAATCCTCTTAGGCTCGCTTATCTATGTCCTATTCTCTGTAGCTGCTGCAATACTTGGCCTGGAGTGGGCAGTAGAGGAACCTTTATTTGGTATGTCTTCTAATATGAAGTGTGCCATCACTGAGACAGGAAAAAGAAAACCAATTCTCCCTTGGATGTATTAATATATCAGATGTGTGCATCTCTCAGCAGATACTTCAGAAGGAAATTCCGCACAACAGGATAATTAGCATGTAACAACTACAGCCTGTGGATGAGCCACAAGCATTAAGGCCAGCCTTAGGAGAAACACAACTTCTAAAGCCAGAGTAGGAACACAGATGGATAAGGAGTTTTAATATACTCTTATGTGTCAGCAGGAACTTGCATAGAATTCTTCCATCTTATCTTGTATCATAGATGAAAATCTAATTCTATCTCTGCCTCTCCCAACTTCATTCTCTCTGGCTATAGGGCAGAAGCTTTTACCTTTGGCCACCATGACTAAATCCATTTTCCTATGATTGGATTCTCATGATTCCCTCAGATCAGGGGGTGGATGTGATCAGGGAGTGATCACTTGTATATCAAAGATGTTGTTTTTGTCTTTACTGTCAAATATGGAAAGACAGTTTTCATTACAAGAAAACAAAACAAAACTTTGCTTCATGATCTCAACTTGTTTCCTCTTGTAGGCATATTTCTGGAGTCCTCCACACTTGGCATGTCTATTTATATTTCAGGCATTAGCATAATTTGGTGACTTCCTTTTGAATTACTATCTCAATTCAGATGGCTCAACAGTTGTAATATTCATCCAAGAAATCCCTTCTGAGTTCCTGACTCAGAGAATTCACTGATTCCTGGGCATTTCCACTTTGGTGACTCATCACATGTCATTCTCCTCTGCTCCCTGCCCTCCTGTCATACATACTATCTTTCCATGACTCAGAGTCTCTTCTGTTCTGGAGCCCTTGTGCCTCGGTGCCCTCAAATGGGACCATCCATCCTCTTCTTCCTTCTCTGGGTGTATCTTCCTGAGTTCTCAGAAACATTCCCTTCCCCTAGGAAGACTTCTGATGTCTCTAACATTTTGTACCATCTTTTCAAAGTGCTATTCACGATTATAATTTTAACTTGGTGTTTACACAACTGTCCATTTAGGTCTTTCTTCCCAATTGTTCATAAACCCAACTTTTATCTGTTTAGTATTTCACCCTATTCTATAAACTCTAAGATGCTGACAGTAAGGTCCAATATTCTTTATGTATTACCAAAAGAAGAAGAAGCATTGCCAGGTTTGATGAGCATTGGTTTTTTAAAAGAAATATAGACTTTTAGATCTTAAAATGCAAAATAAAAGTATGTGTCATATTAAGATTGCAATGTTATTGCAACTTCAACAAAGCCTAGTTCACAATAGACACGTAGATGCTTCTTTTAACAGCACTTGTAGTATCAGTCAGAAGTTTGTGGGGATAATGAGACTGTTGGAAAGTTGGAGGACTTAGCTTTTGGACACAGGCCACTCAAGAGAAGCTCATAACTGTAAAGGATACTTTTTAATAGGCTTCATTTTATACAGTTTTAGAGAAACAGCATAATTGAAGAGGAAGTACAGTGTGTGTACACACACACACACACACACACATACACATTTGCCTCCATAGCCTCCCCTATTAGCAAAAGATATATTACAAATGGCCAACCTTTATTTACACAACATAATCACTTCAAGTTCTTAGTTTAAATTATGATTCACTTCTGGTGTCCATCTAAGGGTTTATACAGAATGAAATTTATAATATCACAATTTTACAGTCCTAAAAATCCTCCGTATCCCCCATTTATATCCACCTACCCCCAAATCACCTCCTATATACTGTCTCTATAGTTTTTACTTTTACCAGAATATCATATGATAGAATATCTTATGGTGGGAATTAGATGCCATGTAACCTTTTTGGCTTTGCTTAGTTTTTCATGTCTTTTCATCAGTTGATAATTCATTTACTATTTAGTGCTGAATAATTCTCCATGTTCTGGAATACGTCATATTTTTAAATTCACCTACTAAAGGACATTTTAGTTGCTTCCAAGTTTGGGTAATCATAAATAAGATTGCTATAAACATCAATGTGTGGGTTTCTGAGTAGACATAAGCTTTCAACTCCCTTGAGTAAGTATCATAACAACGTGACTGCTGGACTGTATGGTAAGAATATATTTAGTTTTAGGGGCAAACAAAGAAGCCTGCTTGTTTTCCAGAGTGGAAGTACCACTTTATATTCCCACCCGTAATTCCTGTTACCCTACATCTTTGGCAGTATTTGATGGTAAGCTTTGGATTTTGGCCACTCTAGAAGTTGTATCTTTTTGTTGTAATTTACAATTGTCTAAACATCTCTTTCAATTAGTGTCTTCTTTGGTGAGGTCTCTGTTTAGAACATCAGCCAATTTACTAACTGACTTACTGTCTTGTGAGTTTTCAGAGTTCTTTCTATAATTTGGAGAATAGTCTTTTGCCAAATGTATTTCTTTTAAAAATTTTCACCCAGCCTGTTTCCTCTCTCCTTGTTCTCCTGAGAGGGTGAAGGACATGATTTTCATGTATTTTTTCACAACATTTCTCAGAAAACATGCTCCTATCAACTCTTTACATGAGATCGAGTATTCTCTACCCTCCTGCAAGGTTGGAACTTTCACTTTTGCTTTGACTTAAATGAAAAGGGACTTTTCTTTCCTTTTTTATTCTCCTCTCTTCTCCCCTCCCTTTCTTCCTCCCTCCCTCCCTCCCTCCCTCTCTCTCTCTCTCTCTCTCTCCCTCCCTCCCTCCCTTCCTTCCTTTCTTCCTTCCTTCCTTTCTGTCTGTCTGTCTTTGTTTCAGTAGTGTATACTGGTTTACATAAGAACATTTTTGTACAAGTACATAATATACTTCGAGCATATCCCCTAGGCCCTCTCCTTCCCCCTTCTCTTATTCCATTTTCCTCCTCTATACAGATCTGTTTTCACTTCCATGTCATAAATAAATAAATGCATGATTTTATGCTTCTTTTTAAAATCCAAGAACCACAAATAAAAGAAAACATGCAAATCCAGTGCTGGCAGGAATATAAACTAGTCCATTCACCACTGAAGGAAATGTGGAAGTGTCTTCCAAAAATAAAAACAGATCTTCCAATATGACCCAGCTATACCATATCCTGGGTATTATCTGAGGACCCCCAAGTCAGTGTCACAGAGGTAATTACACCATTGACAATAGCTAATTATAGAACCAACCTGGGTGTCTAAGTCCAAGAGAATGGATAAAGTAAGCCTGGCATTAGCATATGATGGGATTTGGATTTGTTCAGCCATAAAGAGGAGGTGTCTTTTATGTCTGAGTCACAAAGGGCAGGGCCTCAAAGGAAGCAATTTGAGATAATGACAGTGACATAGGAGCCTAAATCAATATGGTTTTACATCTCCTTGCAAGCTCTGGCTTATCTGTTGGAAGCAGCCCATTCTCACTGCTCTAGTCTCACAGACCTCCTCACAGGGGCCTGAGCTTACCTTCCTGCTCCAGCCCGGCCTCACCTTTCCCAGTTTCCCTGTAATGGTAGACTCTGCATTCCAATCACTCCTCTTCGTTTCAATTTCCACCTCTGAGTCAACAAGAAATGGGAGGAATGTCAAGATTGTCTCCGTTTTAAAATAAATGCCAGCTTGCTGCAAGCAAGTTGCAAACCAAACAGAAGGCTCTCCTTCCACCCCCAGGAGAGAAAAGACCATTCTGTCCTTTCAGAGTCTTTCAGAAAAACTAAGATGTGTGAATTAGTGTTGTTCATCTTGAGAGACATGGGGAGGGACTAAACCACTCTTGAATGGAGTGGTGTGACAGTTGTAGGTGAAGTCTTCCTTGTGATTTAATTGGTCTGATTGAAGTGAATTACCAGAAGTTCTGGTATCTTTGTACTCTTTTATAAATATTAACTTAAAATACTAGGTCAAATGTTATTGTTTGTTTCTATAATGGCCTATGCTAATCCTTTCTATATTGAAACAACAAAATGGAATTTCCTAGGGGTTTATTGGTGACTTTGTCTTGTAGATTAAAAAACTCCATGTTACTCACCTTATGCAATAAATAATCCCTATCAACACCTTATAGGAACTAATGATTGTCTTCTAAATAATCAATCCCCTCTCCTTCCCTCATCCCTCCCTCCATTCTTTCCTTCTTTTCATTGTTCTTTTTGCCTAGAACATTCACTATTCACATCCATAAATGATGATTTTCTTTCAAATAAGAGAAGTACATTTTTAAGTAGCCCCTCCAGACATTTGAAAGACAAATGTCTTTCAGAAAAAAGGCAAAAATCAAAAGGCAGAGAGATCTGAGATAGGCCATGGGAGGACAGCCGGACTTAAGCACGCTCTCTGAGTGCTTACTCCTAAGTCAGCTGTGAATAATTCTGCTTCATATCTATTCTCTCTTCTGTCTACTTCAAGAGAAAGAAGGTTGGCTGAGTTGTGGTGTCTTGTTTTCTATACACTAATTATTTAATCAGTACCTCATTTTGTGGAACTATGATATTTTTTCTTCAAATATTGTCCTATGATCATAGGTCATTTTATTATACTTGCAAAAACTCTTCATCAAAGGCCTGTGGTGTAGCTACCGTCTGATTTCCCACCCACCTCAGTCTCAAGGATGGGTGTTGCTATGGAATCAAACCTAAAATGTCACAACTTGAAGGAGAAAAGCTTGTTGCTGATAGTCCATCCCTATTGTTGGTCACAAAGGTGACTATGGTCATAGATACTCAGGAATAGGCTGACAGAGGCTCCATCTTGACTTTATATTTTCATGATGTTGAAGCCAACTAGAGAATATCGTGCCACCCAACATCCACTGGTCCAAGTAGATAGGAGGGAATTGATATCATGTCAGGCACTTGCAAACACCTCCTAGTAACAGGTGAACAGACATACTATCATGACACCTTAGAGATGAGAGATCCGAAGATTAGAAGGCTGTCTCACAGGTTCATGAGCCCACACTAGAGGGAGGGCATCTTCTGACCTCCATGCTGGATGTTAACTATGCTTGCTGAATTTTCCCTCCCTTCTGGAAGATGCAGGGGATGACATAACCTGGCTCTTTGGATATCATTGCCATCAAATGGAGTATCAAAGCCTTTTGTTTTAATGTTAAAACCTTGGATTTTCGCCAGGCGGTGGTGGCACACGCCTTTAATCCCAGCACTTGGGAGGCAGAGCCAGGCGGATCTCTGTGAGTTCGAGGCCAGCCTGGGCTACCAAGTGAGTCCCAGGAAAGGCGCAAAGCTACACAGAGAAACCTTGTCTCGAAAAACAAAAAAACAAAACAAAACAAAAAAAAAAACCTTGAGTTTTCTTAGACTTTGCAGAACACACAGGGGTCATGTGGTTATTTGGCTTACTGGTGACTACTGTAAATGTGACTCTGGATTATATAACTGAGTAGGCAGTTGTCTAGTCTAATTTCAGAGAGCTGAAAAGACTCCATGAGCACGCCCTCACCCTTCTCCTCCCATAACAGCTACTATTTTTAATAGTTCTCATTAATTGAGGTGCTTATGTGTCAGGAATTGTGCTAAGTGCTTTCCTTTTACAACCTCACTTAAGGTGAGACGCATTAGTGCCCCATTGAACAGATGTCACTTTAACTTAAAGGGACAGCGAGGGATTAACTGCTCTTCTTTCTCATCACCAAACCTATGCCTTTTGACCCCTGTGCTTTATTGTTTCCCCCCAAAAATGCAGAGGACAATGCTTTATCCTACACAATCACATGGAAGAGCTCCATTCAGGTATTCAGGGAGAGAATTAGGCCTCTGTAAAATAAAGTCCTCCATGGACAGACTACTTGTAGCAGGGGTGAGATGGGGTGAGATGGGGTGGGGCGTTGGGGGCAGGAGATCAATTTATGCATATTCAGAGGAGACCTAGGGTAGAGATGCTATGGGATGGGAGCAGAAAAGGGGACGTTCCTTGTGTTGATTTCTTAACAAAGCACAGCCACCATCGAACACTGGGTAGTACATATGGTAGGGATTTCTTGTCTCACAGCATGGGAGCTAGAACTTTAAGGTCCAAGTGTCAACTGTTGGTTATATCTAAGTGTTAAGAGGGGAGAACCTGTTCCAGCATTTACCTCACTCTCTGCTTCTGATAGCCCCGGGCATTTCCCTGGCATAGATGATGATCTCACTGTCTCTTAGTATTTTCTTCCCTCTATGTAAGTTTGTGTTTAAATTTCTCTTTTATAAGAATCTCAGTGGTCATGGATCAGGGACTCATATGACCTCATTTTACCTAATCACATCTACAATCATATCTTTTAAAATATTTGTTTCTATTACACATATATGTACATATACATATATGTCTCTCTCTCTCTACACACACACACACACACACATATATGGTGATATTTTATTTGTGCTGAAATGTGATTTTATTTGTATGTTAATAAATAAAGTTGCCTGGGGATCAGAGCTAAAAGTGAGCCATTTAGCAGAAGTCGGTGGTGGCACATGCCCTTAATCCAATCACATGACAGGCAGAGTCTCTGTGTGGTCAAGGACAGCCAAGCGTGGTGACCCGAACCTTTAATCCTAGTACCAACCATAGAGACCTGAAGGTCTGTATAGACAGGTAGTGATGAGAAAGTCATGTGGTACAGTTTAGAGCCAAGAGAAGGCAGAACAGAAAGGCAATAAAAAGATAGTCACACAGGAAGAAGGTCTCTTTCTTTCTCTGGGGAAGCAACAGCAGCAAGTGGTAAGCTAAAGGCTATTTGCTAGTACTCTGATCTCTTGGGCTTTTAACTCTGTATTTGGCTCTGTGTTTCTTATTTAATAAGACCATTTAGAATTTCATCTACAAATATATTTGTGGGTATGTGCATGTGAGGTTCCTGGGAGCCCAGAAGAGAGTGACAGATGCTTGGGAGCTGGAGCTATAGGCAGTTGGGAACCACCTGAGGTGGGGGCTGGGAATGGAACTTGGTTCCTCTTAACCACTGAAGCATCTCTCCAGCCCATAATTACACCTTTATTTCCAAATAAGGAGACCTTCTGGGGTATTGGAGGTTCCAACTTCAACACACAGACTTTAGGGAGATCAATTCAGCCTTCAAGAGACCCCAAGGAAGAATTGCCATAGCACTCTATCAGTGGACCTGGGTTCTGTTAGTGCTTCTCCTGAAGCTACCTGGAGTACAGGTGAGCCAGACCCAGCAGAAAGGGTCAGCAGATGATATCTCAGGAAAAGGGACAGATTCAGACCCTAGGAAGACAGCCATGAAACTGGAGGTTGGTCTCTGACTCTCCAGCTTTGGAAGCAACACAAGTCACTATCAATCACGTAGTCCTGACACCCTGGCAACTGTGAACTTTCAGAACAGAAAATGCTTCCTAAAAGCCCCTCCGTCCTACTCCATAAGGCTCTGGCTCTGTCCTAGTTAGGGTTACTATTGCTATGATTAAATACCATGACCAAAAACAACTTGGGAAAGAAAGGGGTTTATGTGGCTTACACTCCATCATTATTTGTTATCAAAGGAAGCCAGACAAGAACTCAAACAGGGCAGGAACCTGGAGGCAGGAACTGATGCAGAGGCCATGGAGGGGTGCTGCTCCCCATGGCTTGCTCATGCTGCTTCCTTATAGAACCCAGGACCACCAGGCCAGAGATATCACCACCCACAATGGGTTGTCAATCACTAATTAAATGTCCTACAGGCTTGCCAATAACCCAATCTATGGAGACATTTTCTGAATTGAGGTTCCCTCCTCTCAGATGACTTTAGTTTGGGTCAAGTTGACAGAAAACCTGTCTCCTTCTCTCTTTCTCTTTCCTTTGCTTCCCGAGGCCACTCTGGAGCACAAGCTGTCACTCATGAATGCTTTCCTGAGGCTGTTTTTATAGGAACTCAGAATGCACTGTGTGCAATGCAGAAGAGAACTCAGGATGCACTGTGTGCAGTGCAGAAGAGAACTCAGGATGCATTGTGTGCAATGCAGAAGAGAACTCAGGATGCATTGTCTGCAACACAGAAGAGAACTCAGGATGCATTGTGTGTAGTGCAGAAGAGAACTTAGGATGCACTGTCTACAATGCAGAAGAGGACTCAGGAAGCATTGTCTGCAATGCAGAAGAGAACTCAGGATGCACAGTCTGCAATGCAGAAGAGAACTTAGGATGCATTATGTGTAGTGCAGAAGAGAACTTAGGATGCATTGTGTGCAATGCAGAAGAGGATTCAGGATGCATTGTCTGCAAAGAAGAAAACTCAGGATGCATTGTGTGCAATGCAGAAGAGAACTCAGGATGCATTGTCTGCAATACAAAAGAGAACTTAGGATGCATTGTGTGCAATGCAGAAGAGAACTCAGGATGCATTGTCTGCAGTGCAGAAGAGAACTTAGGATGCATTGTGTGCAATGCAGAAGAGATCTCAGGATGCATTGTGTGCAATGCAGAAGAGAACTTAGGATACACAGTCTGCAATGCAGAAGAGAAGACACTTCTAATCTAGAATACTTCCTTCTGCCTTTTAAAGTCCATTTTGCGTCTTTTAGAAGACCCCTCACATACCTTAGGGATAGTATATCACTCCTCAAATAACCGCTTTTACATTTTATTTTACATAATTCAAGGTTGGAAAATTGGAGGTAAAATATTTAGGCAATAGATTAGCATTCATGGAGGAGCTTTTTTGTTTACCGTTATTGATTACATTTTTCTGTTCAAAATCTATCATGCTTATTAACAGTGGAATTATTTTGTAGCTATAGTTAGCAGCAGACTAGGAAAAAATATCTCTCTATGCTAGCTTATGTGTCTTCATTTCCTTCTTAACCTTGGCCTTATATGCCTTCAAAATACATGACTTACTGAAAAATGGCTTAAAAGGAAATGTGCTCTTTCTTCTTGGACTCAAAGGATTTTGCAGAAAATTTGATGTGTACCCAAGCAATTGCAGTCATTTTCTCTAACAGGCTACTTTCATAGAAGTGCAATGTGTGCCAAGTTTTGTGCCCCTAAACTGAGACTAATCCTCCATTGTCCTAGTTTACATGGGTTTGTGGTTGGTGAATAGTGGGACGGCAGACTTAAACACTGACTAGACCTCTGACTCATCCTGTAAGGTGTTGTGGTAGGTGTGGAAGGGCTTACAGGCACTTTGGCTACAGCCATTCTACAACTTTTGATTCTTATTAATTATAAATGTAGTCAATTGTTGGTCTATTGAATGAGGACAGACAATCCTTCCTCCTTTATGTGTAATTAGATTTCCTACTCACAGCTTTGTGGAGATGGGAATAGATGACTAAGGCCAGCAGGGCAATTCTGATCATCTAATTTGGTATCAGAAAGCCAGCTTGACCAGAGGGAGTCCTCATCATAGAGATGAAGTGTCTCGGAATACAGATTACAGAACTGGCAAATGAGAGTCAGAAGCCAGACCTCAGAGGAGTTATAACTCGAGAGAGCCAATTCAGCCTGGGAGCTTCACCAGGAGCATGCGGGAGCTGAAAGAATAGACCTCAAGTTACCACAGCACTGGAGGACATGCCCACACAAAGCAGCCAAGGTGATTCTCTGACAGACTATAGTTTCTGAAAATAACACCTAACTGTTCATACTAACAAAGCTAACTTTGTGTTCTACCTAATTTTCTTCTCTAATCTCCCCATCACATCAGCTCTCTTAACGAGGACCCCATCATCTACTGACAAAATAAACTAAATTCACCTTAAGAATCTGAGTTGTGCTATAAATTTTGTGAGCGTTAAACATGAGAAATCCTACCATAGACAGAAAGACAGACAGACAGATGATGGATGGGTGGATGGGTGATAGATGATAATGAAGATAGATAGATAGATAGATAGATAGATAGATAGATAGATAGATAGAGATAGATAGAGACAAATTATACATAGATATATAGACAGATGACCAATATAAATAGATGACCAACAGATACATAGATGGTAAATATATTATAGATGGATGATAAATATATGCTATAACAGATCATATATAGATATTAAATAGATACATAGATAGGTAACAGACATAGATAGATAGATAGATAGGTAGATAGATAGATAGATAGATAGATAGATAGATAGATAGATAGATAGATAGATAAACAGACAGATAGACAGACAGATAGATAGATAGGTAGATGATAGACAACAGAAAAAACATAGACGATGCTCTTTAGAAATGGAGGTGAATCCTGTGACCCGTCCCTCTGGTCACTCCCACTCCCCCCAACATCTCAGCACTTCTGAAAGGATGATGTTAAAATGCTGGTATTAGGTTGTCACAGCTATGTGGCTCCTGTCTGGTGTCAATCCTGGCTCCCTCTCTTACTAGCTGTGCAGCCACAGGCTTGTCATTCAGCTTCTGATGGAATTATTGTGAGGTTTAAATCAGAAAATGAACATATGCACAGAACAAAGAGAGGCGTGTGCTCACAGAGGTGATCCATAAATGAGGCAGGATGGCAGCATCGTGCTGGGAATCATGGGAAGTGTCACGGTCAATGCTTCTGCAAATTACATTTCATTACCCCTGGGGACCTGACTGCCTCCTAACTGATAGAGTCAAATAGCTCAAACTGTAAGGAAATAACTTACTAGTGTTCACAAATCATGGTATTCTGTTCTCAAAGAACAGTTTTTCTTTAAAAAGCATTACCATACCACCCAAAACAACTTGAGCTCTTCTCTGTTGAATTTGCAATTGGCAAACGTTCCTATATAACACAAGGGAATGGCCAGATTGGAAAATGACTTCCTTGTCACATTGCTTCACGCTCTATTGCCTCACAGTGGCAAATAAAGTGATCATCTTGAATACCACCACTGAAACTTAATTCCCACCTAGGCAGAACTGTTTTCACACCTCCATTCACAAAATTTCTCAAGAGATACTTAGCCTACCACAAACATTTTTTACTGCTCAGGCTCTCTAGGGAAATACTTTCCTCAGGTGTCTCAGCTGCATTTTAAAGTAAGTCATTAGTACTCAAGGGAGTTGCATGCCATCAGGAAGATAATAGTTTTGGCCTGCCTTTCCCACCAATAAATGGCCTAATTTATTAAAATCCATCACTCATAGTGCATAGAATGTTTTATAATGTTAGTGCCATTGAATTTTAAGTTTTTAATGACAGGTTGCATTTAAGAAAGGAAGATACAGAATGTAAAATTTTGCTAATTGTTATTACTCTGATTGTATTGAAAGTTATTGACCCATGCACAATTCCTTCAAAGCTTTACTAGTTAATATTTGTAATGAATCTTGGAGTAAATCCATATATTTCAGACACTTTTGCAGCCTCAACAGTTTAGGTGTGATTTATTAAGACGGAGAGCAACCTGGCAACCAGTTTCCTCCCCTGACTACTATTATAACTTTCTGGATCCACCTACTGTAAGTGTAGCAGCGAGGGACCTAGAATGCACATAGGACATGACAAGAGAAGTTTATGACTTGGAAGAGTGACAAGGCTCTGTTGTGCCTGCCTTGCTCAGCATCACTCTGTGCAGATAGCCTGGGAACCCATTTTAAGTAATCAGTTGTATCTTCCTTGTTCTTAGTTTGGATATTGAAACCTGATAGGACAACAACAGAGCATAGTCATCCATTATTTTTGGTTAGCATAGCTCCCAGCACAGAAGAAGTATTAAAACCTATGCCAAGTGAAAAGATAGTTTTGTAGTGTATCAAATGTCCACTAACTAGCACACAGGAGCATCATTCTTTCTTCCTTTAGTAGACTATTTCTCTCTTCTTGGGCACTTTGTAAACAATATCCCCAATACAGACACGTTGACTTCCTTACTCTGATAATCTCAATTGTTAATTTGCAATTTAGAATGACTCAAGAGATGGGCCTCCTGGCATGCCTGGGATTATCTTGGGTTAACTGAGGTAGAAAGACCTCTCATTATGGGTGGTATCATTCCCTGGGCTGGGATTATGGATTGTATAAAAAGGAGAAAATGAATAAAGGACAAGCATTCATCTTTCATTGTTTCTTGATTGTAGATACAATATGACCAGCTGCTTCTATCTCCTGCTGCAGGGGCTTTCTTCCCATAATGGACTCTAACTTGGAACTGTGAGCCAAAAACCTGTCTCTAAATTGCTTTTGTAAGGATATTTTTATCACAGCAACATGAAATATAACTAAGACATTTACTAACCTCCAAAAGAGATATAATCAGCTTTCTATCTGTATTAAACACCATTTTCAGTTCTGTTACCAGTCCACTGATACTCAGTTAAATACATTTTGCCCACTATTCCAAAATAGCTGTGGTGGTTTAAATAGGAATGCTCCCCACAGATTCATATATTTAAATGCTTGGTCATTAGAGAGTGGCACTATTTGACAGGGATTAAGAGATGTGGCCTTGTTGGAGTAGGTGTGTCCTTGTTAGAGGAAGTATGTCACTGGGGGTGGGCTTTGTGTTTCAAATGCCTAAGCCAGGCCCAGTGTCTTTCTCTCCCTGCTGCCTTTGGATCCAGATGTAGAACTCTCAGCTTCCTCTCCTCCTATTTATTCTTTCTGTTTGCCAGCCCTGCCTATTTCTCTCTCCTTCCTAGCTTTTGGCTGTTCAGCTCTTTATTAGACCAATCAGGTATTTTAGATAGGCAAGGTAACTCAGGTTTACAGAGTTAAACAAA
>CABHPH010161132.1:0-19478 GCA_902168325.1 Peromyscus nudipes
TATAAAAGAGTATTTCTGTCTTTTCTTTCTCTCAGGCTGAATACAGCTTCAGGGGTAGATCATCTCAAGGGCAATTGGATTCTAACTTTAACCAAAATATCTAAGATCAAAGTACACATCTCTTCTAACTTGGACATGGAGGTTGTTTGGATTTTTCTTTGATGAAACTAATAACAGCTATAAGTGAAATGATTATTGAGTATCTATCATGTCAAGAAAAATCAAGTAAAATCTATCTATCCCCTTGTATATCCTAGTAAGTTGTACATCTTGTTCAGTTCTCATTTAGTTAACTTTTATCTACATGTAGGCATTAGGGATAATTTTTTTTCTTTGGTGGTGGAAAACCCCAGTTACCATACATGCACCAACATACATCAATTTTTCAATGTTGACCGTACTCTCCTTCATAACAGAAAGCTTCATGGTAATAAAAGTAGATCAATATTAGCCGAGAAGACTTTACACATTAGATGTTATAGGTGACATATTTTTTGATCAAATATAGGTCTATAAACATTATATAAGACAATGTACTTTTTCCCCTTCTTGTTATTTAAGATATGTACATTGTGGAGCTTAAGGGCTAAACAATAAGGTCAGTGTATTAAGTACAAATAAGATGTTCTAAAATAAACACAAGCAAATATAAGTAACCATTATGTATAATGTGAATAGAATTCAATATAGTGATGTGACCAATGTAAAGTTCATGCTTTTTTTGTTTGAAATTCAAATTAGTTATATAGAAATTATAAACCATGTGCTTAAATCATATGTATTTACTTTTATCTGGGCACTTATTAAATATTTATATATTTATGAAGAGACAAATTCATCTAAAAGAAATCACAATGTGTTTTTTATATACATACATATATATATATTTCTGTTATGAGCAAATGGCATCAGAGAAGTCATTTCAAAAATGATTTTTATAGCAATGCATGCAATCTTTTTAGTTAAGAGAAAGGCCAAATAAAGTCCATGTGCAGAGGGTGTGATGATGATAGATGTCAAAACCAAGATGAAGACAAGGTTGAGTGAGTAAGAGACGGTTATTCATTCCATCTACACAGCATGAGAGGGAGCTTGGGTGATGAGTGGGGCTAGAGAAGTCGGTGGTTTAGGTGAGACACAAAAGCCACGTGAACTACCCTGGAACTGTGTGCTAAAGCAGTGGGTAGTCACTGAAGATGATTAGTAAGAGAAGAAGGTAATGATCCTCATGTTAGACGAGGCACTTTTTACACAATTTCTTACTGTTACTTTCTCAGGGAAGGGCTTTAGTTCATGTGGAATCTTTGCTCATTCTGTCTGTCATGTTCTCATGCTACCGAAGTGTGGTCACTTCTCAATCCTTACTCCTTCCTCAGAGTCCAACCTCCACCCTCGTGATTCCCCCTCCATACCTTAAGGAAGCTTAGTTAGCTTGGCTCCTTATTTCCAGCTCTCCTGACTTATTTTTGGAAACCTCTTTCATTTTTTAATGAGGTTATTCTTCCAGAGTTCCACAGTCACACTTCCTTGAGCTCCATCCCTTAATGACTCTGCCCTCTACCCTTTTTCATCATTGGAAGCCACAGTTACCTGTACTAGTACCCCTAAACTTCCATTTTGAACCTCCCATCCTTAATCACAATATCAAATGTATCCAGACAAACTCAGCATTCTTGTTCCCAGCAGGACATGCAGTCTGCCTAACTGAATTGCTTCCTTCTCATACATTCTCTTATGAGAAACCTACATGTTCCCCATACTTGATTACCAAATACATAATACTTTATCAATTAAAATGAATGGCCCATGATGTAAAAATTAACTTCCTTTCCTTATGTATTCCTTACTCATGATCTCTAAGGAAACAAAGTCAGTGGATTGACTACATTGATTCACAGGCCCATTGAGGCTGAAAAGTCCCATATTGTCAGTCTGCATGGTGGGAAGCCAGAAAGGGTGACAGAATATCCTAGTCTAAGAAGATAGAAGCATCAGAACTGGGAAGGCTAACAATGCAGCACCTGGCCCTGAGAATCCTTGGAGTGTTATGGGAGCAAGTGTCATTGTGCAAAGTCAAAGCACCTGGAATATTTGTCCATAAAAACATGTCTACTTGGGAGGAAAGAACCAGAGAGAGAAACTTTTTTTTCGTTCTTGTGTTTTATATTATCTGGGTTCCCAAGCAACTGTACAGCAAGCTCGTGGTCAGGGCAGGTGGACTCCACTAACTTCATTGACCACTATACTCATATACCATCCCACTCTCAACTTAGATAAACCCTCACAGGTGCTTTACCCATTCTACAGCCAGCAGAATGGTCTTGTCAATATGCAACCACAACATCATTATTTATATTGTGCTCCTTTGGAAAAGCCATAGAATTCTGAATCTCCTTCGGCTGGATCAGTGCCCGTGCTGACACTGTCTGAGACAATGTACACAATGCATGCTTACTTTCATTGTCTAGTAGACTTCAGGCTCTCACCTTTGGCTTGTTTACCACTTCACTCATAACTTCTTCTTTTCTTTTCTTGGTTTATTTTGTTCTCATCTGGTAGCATTTTTGCTTTACAAGGCTCAGGCTAATTCTCTTTCTTGTCATCTCTCACTGACTTGGCAAGTTTTTTGGTACCATAACTTTAAAACACCATCTATGTAGAAAATAAAAATGCTCAAACCTCAGAGCTTATTCCTGAGTACCAGACACTATCTACCTAGTTATCTACTTATCTATCTATCTATCTATCTATCTATCTATCTATCTATCTATCTACATACATACATACTTTCTATCTTCCCAATAATCATGTCTATCTATCAAAAACAACATCTTTAAATATTTTGTATGATGAATTAAAGTATAATAAGAAATTATGGTTGTCTCAAGAAAAACATGATTCAAATTGAACTACACAGTTTTTCATAGAATAGATATTTTTATTTTAAGGAACAACTTAGAGACAAAATATGTTTATTCAAGCTGAGTATTCAGAAGGCATTTATAAAAAAATGAATGAAGTAAGCCTTTCATTTCGAGGATCACAACTGGCAGCACTTGCTCCTGATGACAGATGGCATTGGAGCTCTCCAGTTGAAATCACAGCACTGGAAAGCTCGTCTTCCCCACTGTGAACTTGACAAATTCCCATTATCCAATGACTATGAGATTGGTGCTCATATTAAAAAACATTTCTTTTTTCATACTGTGTAATGAAATGTGTCAGTATTTGAAAAATATGAACTAATATTATCCAAATGGCAAAGACAACATGTTGAAATGCATTCGTGGAGTTGAGTATGAAAGTACACTCCTGTAATTCCACTTTTGGAGCTGGGTGGCATGAAAATCAAACATTCAAGGCCAATTTCAACTACACACAGAGTTCAAGCCCAGTCTGGGTTATGTGAGACTGTGGTCAAAAACAGAAGTAACCAAGTATTAATTTGAAGTACAAACAAAAAAATCATAAAAATACAAGGAAAAAAAAAGGAATAGCCTTTCATATTTGTAATCATTGCTTCAGATCTCAAATGGAATCCAGGGTTGTGTAAACTAACATTCGAATTCTGGTGCAATATCAAAGAAGAAAATACAGTTTCCCTAAAAGACTCTTAGCCCCTCCATTCATTTCATGAAAAGTAAGTTCATAGCCAAGTCCAGTTGTGAAGGACAGTTACGTTCCATGAGGAGAGAACAAGTGTGTGCAAACACTAGCTATTGGCCTTGTGTAGGTGCCACACCCAGACCTGCTTTGGGCCACAGTGAGGTCTGCTGTGAGTTTGAGATGAAACTGGATTCCAAAGACTCCGTGGATAAAGTCAAGCATCTCCATGAGGTGTTGAGGTGTTTTATATTGATTGCATGCTGGGATTGTGTTAAACATGTGTTGAACTATTTTTAAATGCTTGATTAAAACATGACTAAAACAATTTTGCTAGCATTTATCTTTCTGATGTGGATCCCAGGGGATTTAAAATTACATAGGGTCAGTTATTGGTGACTTTGTGCATGTTAGATAAAATGGCAATGTTGAATTTCATAGGAATGAGTGGGGAGGTAAAGAAAATGGCTCATAAAAAAGGACCTAGTACATAGTGAAACTCTGTCATTAGACCTTTGTAAGTCATATACTTCTCTTTATTTTGACCACATTTATTAATTTTACTCTATCACTCAAAGCATCTCCAACAGTGAAATAAATGAATATTTATGCAATATTTGAAATCAGCCAAAAGAGAGAAAAATCAAGCAATTATATAAGAATATTTTTAAATTATGATACAATAAATTATAAATTTCTGAAAATATTTGCATAGTGATTGCAATGGAGAATTAAGATAAATGTTATACTCTTAATTGCTTATATATGCTTGGTGTGGATGCTGAAAAAAGCAAAATTCAGAATCCAGGATTTCTTTAAAGACTAAAACCTAAACTATAATATATTATTCTCCTCATATGAATAGTAAAAATATTTGCATTCTGTTCAACATCAGCTATCCAAAAATTTAAAATACCTGATCAAAGGTAAGGCAGAGCCAACCAATTATAGAGTTATAGCAGCCTAAATTTATTAACTTATCAGAAATAGATATATACCCTTAATTTATTAAAAATAGATGTATATTTTGTCCAGTGATGAGAATTGAGCCTAGGCTTTACAGCTACAAAGTAATTGCTCTTTATACCTATGAGAGAATTGTTCCTTATACCTAGAAGATAATTGTTCTTCTGATGTGCAATTTGTTAATCCCTTACCTATATTTCTTCTATGCCCTAAAATTTTTTTTTCAAAATTTGTCAAGATAATAATATTTAAGTTGTAAGTGTAATGCATGCAGATTCCAGGGACCTGAAACCTTACTTCCTTATCCTCTGGTGCAATCAAAATCAGCCCAAACCTTACTAACAAATGAAAATCCCTTTTGGTAAGTTAATTGTCCTTATGAATGATAAGGACCCAATATATATCCTTGGATGACAAATGATAGAGTCACAAGTGGTCTCTATGGCCAAATTTAGCTTTCCAATGAAGTTCCTCCCACACCACTAGACTCTGCATTCTAAACATTTACTCGGAGGTAAGGTACAGAAAACCAGAACATACGTATTTAAATGCAAAGTCTACAACTTCTCTGAACCCATACACTACTAACATGATAATGTTTCATTGCCCTCTGTGAGACTCTACTGAGCATGTAGAAATCTTGGATACATTTATTATACAAAAGATCTTAGATACTTATGACAATAGAAAGACTATATTCCAAAAATCTCCAAAATTCTGGTAGCATAGCCATCATGACTAAAGCCCTCTCATGATATAAGAATAAGAGCTAATTTTTTTTGTTGGTTTCTTGGTAGCTTTCCTGCAATAGGGGTTGGTGGTCTTATTGACTTAGGCTCTTTCAGACCCATGTTTCTGCCCTTTCTATGGCTTCTTTATTCTGATGGGAAGATAGAAACAAAAAACACTACTGTCTTTTCCACAGTGTTTACATCCCTCTAATTTTATCCCATGGCCCCCCTAATCTGGGAAATCCATTCCTGCTGTGTTCCCAGCTGGAAAACAGAAACATCTGGATGGATGGCCACCAGAAGATATGCCTGATTACCAAGTGTGATTTTCATTTTTTTTAAATGTGTATCTCAGGCTGGCTCGAACTCATGATCCTCCTGCCTCTGCCTACTTCAACAAGTCCTACTGGCATGCACCACTACAACTGGCTCATTTTTTTCCTACATAAAGCAGAGTCTTATCAATTAAACTTGACCCCCAAATCTAAACTGTCAGCATCACGTGCTGCTCATTCTGTCAAGTCTAGATGCTAAAAACTCAGTAACAATTAAAAAAAAATTCTGTGCATGGGGGTCCACCTATCTATAATGAGTAAGAAGGAGAGTTCAAACTGCCAGTGCCCACTGCTTGCCTGTGGATGTATCAAACGGATTCCTAATATAGACTTTGAGAAGATTTATTAGCCTCACACAATATTAGACTCACACTAAATTCAAGCAGTCTCCTAATGAGTTGTGAACATTTTCTATAATATTTTGGACTTATTTTCTTGGAAATCTAAGTGATACAGCATGTCTGGACTGCTTTTCCCACTTGGCACTGCTCAGGGGAAGCCAGCAGAGCCTGGCCCTTTCAAAGCAGTGTGTGCCCTCAGATTGCAGACTTCTACTACTTCCTGTCAATTACTCTCTTGTCGACTGTTGTTATTTAAATTTCCTTTCTGATTCCTTGAGGCTTTTTAACCCCATCTATGAGTAAATACATATAGATAACTTGGAGCCAATATAAGAATTATATGGCAGCATGAATGTATTCCCTATCATAAATCATGTTGAGATATTCTGTGCTAACTATAAACAACCCAGAGTGTCCAATTTATGGTTCTGGTGTACATGCACTAATACTACTGTAGTAGCACGTGGACATGTAAAGGATTGTTCAAGATTTGACTTCACATTCTTGTATAAATTATTTGACAACAGCACAGCATGTACAAGCTATGGAGCCACACAGCTCTCACTTAAACAGGATTGATTATTAAACTATGGCTATGGCACAACCTTTGATCTCTGTCCTAGTTAGGGTTACTATTGCTGTGATGAAACACTGTGGCCAAAAGCAACTTGAAGAGTAAAGGATTTAGCTTACAAGCTAAATACCTGGAATCATAGTCCATGGAAGGAAGACAAGGCAGGAACTCAAAGCCTGTAGGAATCTGGAAGCAGAAGCTGATGTAGGAGGGGTGCTGCCTACTGGCTTGCTCCTTGTGGTTTGCTCAGCCTGATTTCTTACATCACCCAGATCCACAAGCCCAGGGATGGTAGTACCCACAATGGACTGGGCCTCCCACATCAATCACTAGTTAATAAAATGCCCTACAGGCTTCCCTACAGACCAGTTTTATGGAGGCAGTTCCTCAACTGAGATTCCCTTCTCTGAGGTGACTCTAGCTTGTGTCAAGATGACATAAAACTAGCCATCACAATAACACAACAAATATTACAGGTTTCTTGTAGTTTTCATATTTAAATGGGAATAATATCAATAACTACTTGTGATAGTTGATGATAAAGCTGAAACCTGTAGAGTTCTGAAGAAAAATAAAATAGAATGTAGTCAGCATAGAATTACTTCTTTTATTTTATATAATAACAGAAGGAACTCATTGAGTGCTAAATGAATACAACATATCCATTAACTATTGCTAAAATAGCTCATATTAGTTCTACTGTAGATTTGTATGCATGCGTCTCTAGATTACAGTTGACAAAATAGACAAGGAGACTGTATGTGAGAACCCTGTGGAATTAGATATTCTACCCTGGTTTACCTCAGAATACCAGCTGCAATGAGTAAGTTATCTGCCGAGGTTTTCAAATCCTAAACAGTGTATGTCTATTATGCTGGATGTTCCTTCTGATGAAATCAAGTACAAAAAAAAACTCCATTCCTGCTGTCATTGCCTTAGTCACTCTTCTATTGCTATAAAAAGACACCGTGACCATGGCAACTGTTATAAGAGGAAGCATTTCATTGGGGGTTTGCTCACAGTTTCAGAGGTTTAGTCACTTATCATGGTGAAGCATATGACAGCATGCAGGCAGACACTGGAGCAGTCGCTAAGAGCTACATCCTGATCCATAGGCAGAGACAGACAGACAGACAGACAGACAGACAGACAGACTCTGGGCCTACCACAGGCTTTTGAAACTTCAAAGCCTACCCCCAGTGTCATACTTCCTTCAACAAAGCCACACCTTCTAATCCTGTAATCTTTCAAAGTCACTCCCTGGTGACTAAGCATTCAAACATGATTTCAAACCACCACAGTCATCATAGAGTTTTAAAAAGCAGACTCAAAGCCAAAATAATGAAATCCTCTAAGCCTATAGTTTTTAAGTCCATAGCAAGTACTCCCAACAGTGGTTTACTCCTAATGCCAATAGGAAAATACATAATTTTTCAAAAAAAAATCATCTGGCAATGAGTTAAAAATAAGAAACAACAAATTCTATAGATAATAGGGAACAGACAATATTAATAGTTAAAGTAGAAATTTCCATGATCAGGACTTAAATATGTTCTGTTTTCCCTTCTCAGGTATCAGTAGTCAATCAGCTGGATATGCAGGTCATTGTCTCCAATGTACCACCTACGTTAGTGGAGAAGAAGATAGAAGACCTCACAGAGTAATGGATTTTGTTTCTTTATAGATTTATCTCCATAGAATTGTAATCTTAGTTTGACTTAGCCATTTAAGTTATTACAACATTCAGATTGAGTGAAGTTTCAAAATCACTTTCTTCATGCTAATTTTCTTGCTCTTTTCCCAAGCTGTAGAGCGTCATTGGAAGTAGGTAAAGGTTCTGAAAATACCTTCAAGTAACATGGACATTAGATTGAAGACAGTCCAGGGTTTGAAATGCTTTGATGCGTTGACATGACTTCAGAGTACAGCCTAAGCAATTCCCAGGCATGAGATTTGAATATGTGCCTTGAAATGGTCTTCCAAGATCATCCAAAAAATTCATGATTGCAGTATCATGGAATGAACAGAAAGTGTTATTTTTCAAAATGGCGTGTCCACTGATACAACCCATCCTTTTATAACAAAAGTATGTTTTTTTTTTAAAAAGTCATTGTTGATTAACCATTTGGTGGTTTGTTCTCCATTGTTCCACAATGCCAGCGAAAGATTCATGTTCAATGGTCTGATTTGATCCCACATTAAGTGGGTGGTAAGTGACAAACATTAATCATTTAGTGCTAACAAACACTTTACACCATTTTAGACAACTGAAGTATAGAAGGAATGAATAGCTTTTAGGTTGGGCATAACTGAAGTCTATTCTGCTTGTGATGTGGGTAATGTCCTAGCATTGCAAAAGGTTCAGGTTCCTGTGTCCGAAGCTGTAGTTCTGTAGAACATTGACTGTTTCATTACAAGGCCGCACCTTGAATGGGATGTTTTAGATGTGTATGTTCTTCACCCTCTATTTCAATTTTTACCTCACTTCAAGACCCTGAAGGCAGACCTGGGGAATCAGTGGATCTCTTGGGCTCTCTTCCCACAGGACCACATTGAATAAATCTCCTTTTTCTGCTTTCTACTTTAAATAAATAAAATAACTTTTAAAAAGTGGTATTAGCTTATTAGTTTATGTTCTCTGCTTCCTTAACATTAGTTAGATAATGACTTCATCTGTCATTTTTGACTTATCTATATTTATTGTTTGTGATAGAGTCTCTCTCTGTACCTCAGGTTAGATCTTGATGCCCCTGCTTCAGCTTTCTAAGTACCGGGTTACAATCTGTGCCCCATACCTGGCTTGCTATTATTTATTAACTCTTTATTTTTTAACATTCTGAGGCTGTTAAGGATTATCAAACTACAATTGTCCTTTTAGCCTGGTGCCACTTTCTGTTTTACATGTAGCATGTGATGTTTGCGCCTTCTTTGGATTCAGTGGATCAGTGTTAACTCTTGCTGTAAACATGGTGCTCTCTATGAAAAATAGCCCTAGTTCTAAATGCACAGGAAAATATTCAGATAATTTGGTAGTTTGTTTTTCAACAATTAAACACTAAATGAAATACAGTAAAGCCATACTAACACATGCCATGTTCTCCTATGTACTTTGTAGAGATTTCTTAAGATTTTGTGCTTTTAACATTTAATACAATATAAATGTCTTATGAGGTGAGTATTATCACTAGCCACAGACAGAATGGAAGCTTTTTCTTTACCTCTGTGGTTCACATGCAGATAACCCCCATGAAACTATTAGCTGGTAGCACCTGAGAAACAGGAGTAATTCCTGTTTCTTGGCTTCTTTTGTTTCACATATAGACCCATGTTTTCTCACAACACCAACTGAAAAGGGTGAAACCCTCTTCCCCAGCTAGCTGGTAATCCGGTTTAATTTTTCAAAGTATACTCTAATGCTCTCATCATTTGTCAACTTCTCCTTAGATTTTAATCTAATGAGTGCGTTAATGGGCTTTAATGCCGTCATCAGTTCAGTTTTATAGTAGGTGTTTGATGCTTTGTATTGACTGAACATTTAGCCCAAACACAACCCTTGTGCCCTTCCCTTTGTATTGAAACAGAATGTATTAAATGGAAACTGAAAGTAACAAGACAGAAGGATAATTCACAAGCATTCATAAGATTTAATGTCCTAAGTGGGTCTGATGGCATGAGTGAGAAACTCTGAGATCCTGAGATACACGTTGCAAAGGAAACTTCAACACTGAGGCTTTTTACTTGAAACAGTCTTTCCCAGACTGAGTTCTAACATCTGTTGATAAGGGCTGGTAAGGCTTGCACGACTGATGTTGGGAGAACCCAATTATGTAAGGTGATAAGAATCAAGAACACCCAGTGAGGGATTATTGTTCCGTGTAAATTGCCCTGGTAGACAAAGTCAATGGGTTCTTGCGGAGACAGGCCAGGCTTTTGTACAGTCTTTAAAGACAGCAAAGCTTTGTAACAGACGGCTGCTTATTAATTCAGGTGACTATGTTTGAATACTGTTAGAGCTGCGTGACCTCTGGCAGCCTAGTAGTACTTGAAGCTGTTCTTTCTCATCTTCTAAAGTGGAATGAAAACATCTTGTTGACCCTGATAGAATTATATATTCTTTGACAAGGTAGATGCCTATGTGCCTGGTTTCCTCTTATTTCCATTCTTATACACGCGCACACACACACACACACACACACACACACACGCACTAAATTTTACCACTCTAAGTTCATAGTCGTATATTATTAAATAGGCTGACATTATTGTTAAATATATGCCATAATTTCAACTCATAGAAAAGATTCTACATCAGTCAAATAGCAGCAGCTACATTCTGCTCCTAACAGTGTGCATTTGGCCTTCTAACTCCTGCTGTAAAAGGGAACCATGTGTTTCACCTTTTGTTGACTGACTTACTTAACTTGGCCCAATATCCTCCAGATTCATCTGTTTTGACATGTGGCCATACCTACTGTGATTCAACTATTTGGGTGTTTTGATCCTTTGTGTTTTTGTTGTTTTTGTTTTGTTTTATTTAATGAAAGTAATTTTTCTCCTGTTATAGGGGCCCTTTCTAATTTTTTGGCTTCTACCTTTCCTTACTCTACACATGTATTAAAAATTATAAGCTAAGATCCACATATAATGGAGAACATGTGGCTTTTGTCTTTCAGGGCCTGAATTACCTCATCTCATATATAGTATTTTACAAGTCTGTACATTTTTCTGTAAATAATTCCATTGTACTTTACAGCTAAATAAAATTCTACTGAGTATGTGCACTGCAACTTCATTGTCTAACCAATAGTTGGTCAATATCTAGGCTGATTCCATTCCCTTGGCATTGTGTCTAGAACAGCTGTACTCATGTATGAACATACAGCTCTATCGTAAATGCCTCAGAGTAGAATAGCTGGGTCATGCAGCAATTCTGTTTTCAGCTTTTTGAGAAATCTCCACAGTGATGCCCACAATGGCTTCCCCACATCACACCCACCAACAGTGAATCAGGCAGGATTCTTCTTTATCTACACCCAGGACAACATCTGTTGTCATTTTTTTCTGGATGATAACCATTGTGACAGTGGCAAAGTAGAATCTCAGAGTATTGATACTGTGCATTTCCCTGATGGCTAACAGTGCTGAACACCTCTAAAACATTTATTAGCCGTTTGTATTTCCTCTTTGAAAACTTCTGCTCAGTTCCTCAGCCCATTTTTGTTTAGGTTGTTTTCTTAGTGTTTGGTTTTTTATTTCTTTGTATATTCTATATTGATTTCAATCCTCTTTTGTGTAACTGGCAAAGTCTGCAGGCTGCCTCCTTCCTGCATTAGCTATTTCCTTTACTATACAGATGCCTTTGGTCCTGTGATGTTTCGTTTGTCCTCATGGCCTGACTTCCTGAGCTACCAGAGTCTTATTTAGGAAGTCTTTACCTGTACCTGTACCTTGCCATGTCTTCCCCTACTTTTTTTCTCTAGCCCTTTTAGGGTTTCACTATGTTGCAGTCTTTGGTCCATTTAGAGTTTATCTTTGTGCAAGATGAGAATCAAGGATCTCCCTCTTTTTTTTTTAATCTGTGGACATCCAGTGTTCTCAGTACTGTATTCCATTCGCCAGTGAGTATTCTTTACATCTTTGTTAATATATATACATATATATACCAGGTGATTGTAGCTGCATGGGTTTCTATCTGGGTCTTTATTTTATTCTCCTGATCTACATGCCTGCTTTTATGCCAACACCATCTGTTTCTGTCACTGTGGCTCTTCAGTGTAACTCAAAATAAGGGATGCAAATACTTCTAGCATTATGCTTTCTGCTCAGGGATGCTGGTGTATTTCCAAATGAATTTTAAGATTTTTTTTCTGTTTATGTCTTTGGAAATGACTTTGGTGTTTTGGTTGGGATTACATTGAATCTGTAGAATGCTTTTGGGTGGCACTGGTTTTCCCAATATTTTTTCTTCCAATGCAAACACACGAAAGATCTTTCTATCTTCTAGAGCAGTGGTTCTCAACCTTTCTAACGCTGGCACCCTTTAATACAGTTCCTCATGTGGTGATGACCCCCAACCATAAATTTTTTTTCATTGCTACTTCATAACTGTAATTTTGCTACTGTTATGAATCATATTGTAAATATCTGATGGTCTCAGGAAATCCCTGCAAAAGGGTTGTTCGCCCCAGAGGGTTGGGACCCATAGGTTGAAAACCATTCTTTTAGTGTCTTGTACAGTTTCTCTCGAGTGTTTTAAAGTTTCATTATGGAGCTCATTTGCTTCCTTGCTTAGGTCTTGTCGAGGCATTTTATTTTGTGTGAAGTAATTTTTAACAGCTTCATGTCCATCATTTCTTCCTCAGCATCTTGGGCATTGCTAAATAGGAAGGCTGCAGACTTTTGTGTATTGATTTTTCATCCTACCGCTTTGCCAAAAGTTGTCATTAGGTCTAAAAAGCTTTAGATGGTGTCTCTGCAGCTTCTTACATACAGAATCATGTCATCTGCTGATGAGGATGGTTTGACTTCCTACCTTCCAGTTTTTATCTCCATCTTGGTGATCGTGTGTTCTTGACGTTGCTTGGTGCTCTATTGAAAGCAGGACTACACACTTCAGTATTATTCGTGATTTTAATGGATTGAAGAATTTGTCTCATCATTGACTTCTCTTATCACCGAGCTCTCCATGTCTTTGTCTTCTTGTCCCCAGCTATGACATGAGCAGCTTTCTTCCCCTTTGCATGTCCTTCCAACATCATAGATATGCCTTATTCCAGACCTAAAAGCAGGGAGCCATCCAGTCATAGACTGAAGCTGTTGGGCAAAATCAAATGTTTTCTCTTTAAGTTGATACACTCAGGTGTTCTGTCATAGTGACGGAAACAAAGACCACAATATTCTCGGTAATTTTTTGTTTCAACATGAAAGGAACTTACTTGCTACTTTTTCCTAAATATTAGGTTTTTGCTTTGTCTTAGCAAAGAAGGAGCAACACCTTCCATTTGCAAGAAAATTGGGCCATTTGAAACTTACAGTTTATAAGAAGTCATATTTCTTTCCTGAATTGAAAACTAATGTATAATTACATTTGGAAACCCATTTTTCATCAGTCTTCAAGGGCAGGAAGTAATATCTTCTTTGAGACCTAAAGCGCAAGTGTACACACACACACACACACACACACACACACACACACACACACACACACACAGAGTTTGTGTTGTAGTATCCTGTGGCAGCATTCTAATTACTGGCTGTTCTTAAATCTTCAATTAACAACACAAAAGAAGGAAGTAAACAAAGGTAGCCTCTTCTCTGTTTTTTGTTGGCTTGTTTTTAACTTGTTAAAATCAATTATTTTACTGGGGATACTCACAGAACATCTCTGTTACTTTATGTTACATTTGGTATAAATCCTTAGTTATATGAAGGAATATTATCCTATTCCAATATTATATTATTATACTATGAATAAATTATTTATATTGGTGATTATTCATGTGTCAAATGGCTCAATTTCATAGTAATTAAATTTTAGTCTCCCAAATTATCTTTAACTTGAATAATGGTAAATTCTTTTTTATTTTATATCATTTTTACTTTGTAAATCTGTTCTTACTTTCTTTCTGATAAGCAGAAGTAACACAAAGTAAATGACTTACAAGTGGATTTTACTTGGTCCTTCATTATTTTTATTTAAAATGATTTTCATACCATCTATTTTGATCATATTCTTTCCCCTATCCCAAATCTTCTCAGACCTTCCCCATCTCCCTAACCACCCATGTTCTTTATTTCTCTCCTGGATTGAAAAGCATTTAAAATAAGTGTATAATTCCACTTAGAAACCATTTTGCATCAATCATCATGTGCAGGAAGCAATATCTTCTTTGAGAACGTAAACAAAGGCACGTACGTATATTTAGTTTGTGTTGAAATATCCTATAGCAGGGTTTTAATTACTGTCATTTCTTAAACCAACAGAACAAGAAAAAACAAACTATGAAAATTCAAGCAGACAAACCCAAAGAAAAAGAAAATCAGTTTTGATTTTACTGTTTAATGGGCCCCTCTGGATACCCCTGTGTAAAAATTCCTGTAGGGAAACCTGTTTGTTCTCACTGCTTGCTTCCTCTAAGATGTGATTCCTATTTTAATGTCCATAGCAGTCATCATTCATTGTTGTCTCTGTTTGGGATGCTTATATTCAAAACGGTGTCAGTTTCTGTTGGGAGAAATACATTCACAGAAGTATAGTGAATTGATTAGCTTTCTGGTTAGATAGGATGTAGAAAAATCAAACACATATCTGTGCCATTTTTCTTTGCTTCTTTAACAATATAAAAATGATAGATTAAAACAGCATGCCAGGCTTAGCTATTATGTTTAGGCATTGTATTTTGTAAGAATCGTTGTGTGTGTGTGTGTGTGTGTGTGTGTGTGTGTGTGTGTGTGTGTGTTATGCATACATGCAGAGGCCAAAAGAGGACATTGGAAGTCCTACTCTATTGTTCCCATGCTACTTTTTGAGACAGGGTCTCTTGTTGACCCCCAGGCTCTATGTTTTCACTAGGCTACATAGCCAGTGAGCTCTCCAGATTCACCAGTGTCTATGCTATGATGCAGAGGTCACAGGTACACGGGACTTCCCTGACATTTGGAGGAGTGCTGGAGATTAGAACTCAGGTTGTCTTGCTTTTAAGGTAAGCGTTTTTAATCTACTGAGCACTCTCCCCCAGACACCAGAATCAATAAACCACTAAAACAGTGAGAAAATGTCCTCTTTCTAGTTGCTTATTTAACTAGATTTTCATTTAAAATTACCTTGAAAATTAAGGGAGATCAAGATATAGAATAGCCAACCTTAGATATCATGGATCTGTTTTTATTTGCTCCCAATATAAGATTATTTGGTTTGGCTTTTTTTTTTTTCAAACATTTGCACCAGGAACTATGTAGAAAGCAGTTGCACTGTGAAAATGGGCAGAACACTGGCCACTGTTCTTTGGAGAAGTTGTGCAGTTACCTTACAGAGATGAACTAGTGGAGTAAGCCTCTATCCCCTTTGAAGTACTTTTCTTCTCCATAGATACTAAATGAATAATTTAGCACTGTAATATTTTATGCTCTAAAATCCAGAAATTTTGTCAAATAGAACAGCTTATTATTTTATAATCCAACCCATCAGGGAATCAAATCAATGAATCTTTTACTTGGGACTGTGCTCTGAACAGCAGCAATCAATTCTGCATTTTCTGACTCGTGCTTATGGTTTTTCTCTTAACTGTCTTCAGTTTATTCATGGTTTTTCTCTCTGAGCTACTGCTTCTTATCTTGGGAAATTCAACCACTTACATTTAAAAAATTCCATTTGTATCAGGAACGTGATAAATAGTATTTTAGACGATTTCATTTATGTCTCATGTGTATTGGCAACTATACTGAATTATTCTTAATGGTCCCCCTTATTCCAAAGAGAAAGAAAATAGCTTACAGTGACTTCTATGGTATACTTCACTAAAATACACTGAAAATTATTTCAGAAAAATGAAATCAAGAACTCACAATGAGAGAAAATAATAGAGAGGCTTCAGAGCCTTCCAGACATTGCAAAGCAACCACCGAGCCAGTGAGCAATCACCATAGAGCTTTCTGGATACCACAGAGCAACCACAAGACAATAAACAATCACTGAAGAGCCTTCCAAATGTCACTGGGTCATCCCAAACCATTGAACAATTAGCAGGAAGCCTAGGAGCCAGCAAACCAAGCAAACAAATACAAATTAAATAGACTCAGTAACAAAGTTCACAACACCAAACCAATTATTGAAGAAAAACAACTCTTTAAGAGTCTAATTCCAGACTAGGGGGAATGCTTTTACCCTGTGGGATGGCCTAGAGAAGGTCCCTCCAATGGCGAAAGTGCTATGGGATACCTGGCCTGTACTGAAGTTTAATCTAGGAAGGTTCCCTGAAGGAATGGAACAAAGAAATTTAGAATATTCAGGGAACCTGCCTGTTGGAGCTCTCCCACCATGTCTGTTGACTCTTTTAATTCCTCTTCTGAAAAAAAAAAAAAAAAAATGTATTGACAAGTTCTAGGTAGTGCTTTTTGGGTTGCCAGTTAAACTCCAAGGAAATTCCAGGCATCATGATATAGTCGTCACACTCATGGACTCGCTAAAGATAGAGTTACCTTCAGAAGGTCAAGTCAAGAAGTTCAGTCAGCATTCCAACAGGCAGCACTAAGTAAGCTCAGTCGGATATATACGAGGATATACACCTCTGATCGGGGCTCAGGGACCTACGTGGGAGAGGAGGCAGAAAGATTGTAAGAGCCATAGAGGATGATTGACAGCAAAGAAACAGTGTCTTCTGGACTGATGCAATATGAACTCACGGAGACTGTGACAATCTGCACAGACCCTGCACAGATTCAAAGCCAGACGGAGTCTCAGTGCTGAAATAGGGAAGTAGACGTGAGCCCACATCCCCAACCAAGAAGCTCTCTCTAATTGGCATTCACTTGGAAAGGGTATTAGTTTTCTCCAATGGAGTCTCACTGAGTATATAAACCACACTTAGGTAAGGGCAGGCCCTATGTCCAGCAGTTGACGGCCAATACAAAATGAACTCAATGGTATCTTGTAAATGTTTGGTGTCATGTTGCTTTGTTTGGTTTTCTTGTTTGTTTGTTTTTGCTTCTGTTTTTGTTTTGTCTTACTGGCCTTGTGATTGTATATTAAGATTTTTCTGAGTTTTATAGCCTTTGGGGTGTGTGTGTGTGTGTGTGTGTGTGTGTGTGTGTGTTCTGTGCTTTTTCTTTGAATTTTTTTTCTTTGAAATTATGGTTTGTTGTCTTGTTTGGTTTGCTTTGGGGGTGGGCAGTTGGTTTCTAGAGAAATAGAAAAAGAAGGCATGGAGTTGGTTGGGTGGGGTGTTAGGGAGATTCTGGAAGGATTGGGGGATTGGGGGGAGGAGTAGTTGGGGTGAGTGTGATCAAGATACATAATTTACATGGATGAAATTGTCAAAGAATAAATAAAAGATGTTCTATTTCATTTTTAAGAAAGGGGGTCTGAAGAGATGGCACAGAGGTTAGTCAGTCTCTTTAAAAAGAAAACTCCAGGCACGGTTTATAATGGAATGAAGGACTTCTGGAGCCCACACAACAGCCAGAGTGCTGGATGGAATCCCACACAGAGCCTGGCTTTGGTGGGTGTGGCTGACCGCCCCCCCATTGTGCAAAGGAGTTCAAAAGCTTTAGAAAGTGACATAATTTCTAGAAAGACAGAAGATAGCTGGGAGATCGTGGTTAATTTGAATCTACATTGATGGACAGAGGCAAGCCAGGTCCTCTTGGTGCTATTGGTTCCCATGAAGAAAACTCAATTAAAAATCTAACAAATATTTCTTGGCTGAGCATTCAAGGTCAGAAATTCTCATCAAATGATCATTTTAGTTTGACTTATTCACAATAACAAATAGGTAATTGAGAAGAAGACTGCCATAATAATTTACTATAAAAATTATAAGGTTAAAACACCCTCAAATGAATACTTATCTCAGCTTCAAAATTATTTCAGTAAAGCCCTTACACATTAGCTTTTTCCAGCTGGAGCCAACTGAAGATCTACACACAAGTGACTGGAAATGGTGACAGTGAAAATTTAAACTTAATATCTGTCAAAAATGATTTGGTTCCAAAATATGTAAGTGAAATGACCCAGGCTTTTTTGGACACTAAGTTACTATTTTTTAAAATGTTATCTACATAGAAAAATCTTAGTTAAATATGCTTTTCCACATTTGCTGTGTGTGAC
Organism: Peromyscus nudipes; assembly: GCA_902168325.1. Taxonomy (NCBI): domain Eukaryota; kingdom Metazoa; phylum Chordata; class Mammalia; order Rodentia; family Cricetidae; genus Peromyscus; species Peromyscus nudipes. The sequence goes on from CABHPH010161132.1 coordinate 18,375, forward strand.
ATGGAGCCTCCAAACTATAGTGGAACAATAAAGTCCCCATTTAAATTTGATTTTTATTCCATGTTGTAATTAATTTCCACATTATATACATTATATACACAGAAGATGGCATGTCCAGCTCTCTGTTCCGAGAAACAAGTCCTAACCAGACACACACACACACACACACACACACACACACACACACACATGCACGCACACACACCCTGTTCTGTACTTGATTGGACTGCTACAGGAATCTAGGGTTCATGTGGCTCACAGCCCTTCTGAAAATCGAGGAGCCAGAAATTGATGGAAAGAAATGCATTGAAACAAACCTGGCTTTTTAATTTTTATTTTAAATTAGCATAAGAGGCAGTAAGTTTAACAGGCATTTTCCACTAACGTACGTCTCAGTAGACTCCCTGTCCTCTCCCCTGCCTCCCTGCTGAGACTGTCTCCCAATCTCCTTGCCTCTTTTATGACCCATGTGCCCCCTTGCCCTGCTTCCCCTCTCCTTCCTCACCACCTAGTCTTACTTTCTCTGGGTGATCTTCAGTTTTGGAGACTTCACACACACACACACACACACACACACACATACACACACACACACACACACACACACACACACGTATATCTACATTACAGACTAGGATCTGCAGATGAAAGAGAATATGCAGGGTTTGTTGTTGTATGGGTTTCTTTGTTTGCTTGCTTGCTTGTTTCTGAGTTCCAGCCACCTCACTTAAGTTTCTGTGTCCATCCGTTTTCCTGAAAATTTATGATCTCATTTTTCTTTATAACTAAATACTATTCCATTTTTATATCTACCTTTGGATGTATGCCCAGTAGTGGCATAATTAGGTCGGAGGTAGTTCTATTTTTTTATTTTTGAGAAATCTCCACACTGATTTCCATGAAGACTGTTCTGGGTTATAGTCTCACCAGCAGCCAAAAAAAAAAAAAAAAAAAAACCGATATGGGTCTAACTTCATTCTTTGTTGGTGGATGTCTAGGTTTTTTTTTTTCAGCACTATTTATTAAAGACACTGTGTTTTTTCCACCACATCTGTTTCAAATCCTAGGTGGACATAATTATGTCAGTTTACATCTAGGTTCTCA
>CABHPH010161133.1:0-66738 GCA_902168325.1 Peromyscus nudipes
CTAGGATCCACCCTCTGTGAATGGCTTCATTTCTAGGCCTGGGATCCCAGGATCCACCCTCTGTGAGCAGTGTCATTTCTGGGCCTGGGATCCTAGGCTACATGAAAGGAAAAAGTAAGCTAAGAACTAACGCTCATCGCTTCCTGCTTCCTGCTTCCTGCTTGTGAATGTGAGATGACCAGCTGCTTTAAGCTCCCACAGCTGTGACTTCTCTTCCATGATAGACTGTGCCCTTGACCCAGGAGCTGAAATAAACCCTTTCTTCCCTGAGTTGCTGTTATCAAGATATATTTCACAGGAACAGAAAAAAGACTGTGTCTGCCAACGGGGATGGGGGTGGTAAAATAAATTTCAGTCTATCATATAACAACAACAAAAAAAATCTATGCAATAGTTCAAACAATGTGATAACTCTAGTTTTTCCAATCAAACGTGATTTCCAAATCGCATTGGAAATGGTGACAAAATAATGAGGAAGGGAAACAAGGTGCTAGTTGGTCTTGTCTTCGCCTACCTGAGAAAACGAGGTACCTGCCTGAATGCTTATCTGTATATGGAATATCTCCAAAAGAAAAACAAAAAGATTTTGCTACATTGTTGACTCTTGGAAAAAGTTCTAGAGACAAATGCATCTATAGAACTACTTTTATATTATGTACTGTTGTGACTTTTGATATTTGACCAAAAGGTAATTTCAAAAATTCAATTTAAGTTTTAATGAGTTTGCACTGGTACAGTTGCCCATTTTTATATCTAGATATCCCAAATGTTTTTATTATACTTACACTCGTTTGGTTTTGTCATGAGACAGGGTCTTCCTATGTAGTTCAGGCTGGTCTCAAATGTGTGACCTCCAGTCTCAACTTCTCAAAAGCCAGGATACATTATGCTGTATGGGCTACCAAGCCTAGCCTCTTTGCATGTTTTAATGCTCTAAATATAGGCAAGCACAATATAATTACCTCAAAGAATGGGACTCTTAGATCATCAAGCAATTTTACAAACTGAGAAGCTATTTTTAAGAATGAAGGCAAAATTATCCACAAGGGTATCTTGGGAGCAAATCACTAGACAGTGAAGCAGCTTTGGGAAGCTGAGGGTGAACACTTAACCATCAGGCCCTTTGAAACTAAACTTCATTTAGAAGCTGTGCTGTTGCCTTGAAAAGGCCTGCTCAGTTAAGACGATATAACCCCCATGTCCATATATGAGAACATCAGCATTGTACATCTAGTACATTCCTTGGCTTCCTCGCAAAAATGTCGGCTTTTGATCTTTCTTCCAAACTAATTTCACCTGTGATGATTATTTGGCATAAACATTATCTTGATCTTAATTATGTATTTTCTTTCATTTTCTTTCTTCCTCTTTACCATTTAAATTTAATTTCATGGGTTTTTTTTTTCATTCAAGTGGGAGTTTTCATTAAGACTGCCAGAGTGATTTTATAGCGTGCAGTTAATCTACAGCAGTCTTTAAGGTAATTTGCCAAGATTTTGAAAGAGCTGAAGTTTTGTGGGTAAAAGTGGATATTTTGTTTATAATATTGTATTTAAGATAAAAATTAAAAGGACTTCAAAAATCACCATTCTTTCTCCTAGACTAAGAATCAGTTGAATTTCAAGGTGGACATACCTGTGAGTATCTACTAGATGACACCATGACAAATATCTGTGAAAAGCAGTTTAAAGGCATGTTCTAGTTCTCTTTTTGTTGTTGTGATAGAATACTTTGACCAAAATTGGCCGTGGTCACGGTCCATCGCTGAGGAAAGTCACTGAAGGATCGTAGGCAAGAACTTGAAGAGAAACCATGGAGGAGTGCTGTTGGCTGGCTAGCTCACAGCCTCAAGCTTGTACAACCCGGAACCAGTTTCCCAGATAATAGAGACACCCACAGTGCCCAGGCCCCATCAACTGACAATCAAGGCCATCCCACAGTTACACTCACAGGTCAATCTGATCCAGATAATTCCTCAATTGAGAGTCTCTTCTCAGATGACTCTGGGCTATATCAAACTGATGAGTAAAGCTAACAAGGATGAGCAGGAATGATTTATTTTAGATCCTGGTTTTGGTTTGTTGTCACTTGGCCATATTGCTGGGGGCCTGTAGTGAAACAGGGCATCAGGGTGAGAAGGACACAGCATATGTTAACTGGTAAGCATAGAGAGACAGGAGGGTGCTGAGGACAAGGAATATTGCCTTCTGGGGAAGGCCCCAAGTGACCCACTTCCTCCAACCAGGCTAGCACCACATCCCCAAAATACTAACAAATTGAGAACTCACCAATGGATTAATCTTTAATAAAATTAAAATCTTTATAATCCAGTTCCCTAAGGCCTCAGTGCCAACCTCTGCTACACTGGGAATCAAGCTTTCAATATGTATTTGGGGGGATATATCACATTCAAACCACAAGAGCACTCCTGTTCAGATATTTAGATTTTTTTTTCTCCCAAGGATAGATGAAACAACACTGGTTAATAAATTATAACTACCAAAATAGGAATTCAGCTTCAGGATGAGTTTATCAAACTAGTCTCTCCGTGTTTGCTTTAGTTACTGTTCTATTGCTGTGGAGAGACACCACAACCAAGGCAACTCTTAGAAGAGAAAGCATTTAAATGGAGGACACACTTGTAGTTTCAAAGGTTTAGTCCATTATCATCAAGGAAAAAAGTATGGCACCGGGCGGGCCTGGTACTGGAGAAGTAGCTGAGAGTTATACCCTGATCTGCAGGCAGATGGCAGAGAGAGAGAGAGAGAGAGAGACAGAGACAGAGACAGAGACAGAGACAGACAGAGACAAACAGAGAGAGAGAGACTGAGACCCTGGGCCCGACATGGGCTTTTGAAACCCAAAGCTCACCCTGCACTGACACACTTCTTCCAGCAAGGCCACACCTACTTGAACAGGAACAGGGCCACACAACTTAATCCTTCTAATCCTCAAACAGTTCTGCTCCCTAGTGACTAAGCATTCAAATATGTAAGCCCCTATGGATGCCATTTTCATTCAAACCACCACAATGCTGTTGTTTGAAATGTCCACTATTTGAAAAGTTAGTGCATGCATTTGAGGTATAGATGGTGTTTTATACACATATATGCAGTGAAGTAAAATAATTGCTACAGAAAAAAAACTCACATATCGATTAATCTCATATTATTGTTGCCTCCAGCTGTCTCCACTCCTCCCGCATCTCTCTCTCCAGCATATCCAGTGTGCAAGGGTGAGCCTTCATACTCTGTCTCATCCCAGGAATGGGGAGGAGATGGATGCCTCCATGAAGGACACTTCATCCTTTCAACAAATAATCCGGGGGGCTGCAGCCGACCATGCCCTCCCCTAGCCTTGGAAATCACAGAGGTGTAGTAAATCATAGTTTTGAAAAATACTCCACCTTCATGCTCTAGTACTTTGTGACCTTGAGAATCTTCCATCAAGAAGTGAGGTCTAGGAGATGGAGAGGATAACTCAGCGGCTAAGAGCACAGGCTTCTCTTACAGAGGACCTAGGTTCAAAACCCAGCACCCACACAGCAGCTCATAGCCATCTGTAATTCCAGTTCTAGGGGAGCTGATGCTCTTCTGGCTTCCACGGGCACCAGGCATGCAAGTGGTAAACAGACATACATACAGGCAAAACACACATGAAATAATAATTTTTTTAATATTTTAAAAATTTTAAAAATGAAGTAGTACCTAAAACCCTAACCCTTGGATCTAGATCTCCTTTAAGTATGATTTGGTAGATGAGTCCACATGACTTCAGAAGGACCCACAACCACTGCCTGGTTTTCTGCGGTGCTTGATCTTCTACAGTATTTTTTTTTGGTGGGGGGGGATGGAATGAGGTGTTGTCTGGCACTGGCAGGTCTATAAGCACCCAGAAGCACCCTGGCCTCCACACATTAGGTGATAGGAGGGACTTTCTTTAGATCACAACAACCAACACTGTTCCCAGATGTTTTCAGCTGTCTTCCAGGTAGACAAAGCACCCTCAGCTGAGAACCACTGTCCACAGGAAGCCAGCGAAAGAAGACTAATCAAGATCCCATGCTGGAGACTCACAACACAGGTTCCCATCAGCAGGTGTCGGTGGAGTCCGGCCCTCTAGCCACCCCTATTAATATGCTATATCTGTGAAAGGAAGCATTCTGATCTCCAGATCAGCCCATCTGCTGGGAGAGCACAACTGAGTGAGCTTAGTTAATGTCACCACACCCTGCTGCAATCCTCTTTTGTAGAACCTCCGAGGTTTGATTTTTTACATTTATTTTTGTTTATTTTGAGAATTTCATCCACGAGTAAATCATTAATCCACCACATATTGGAACAGTTTGTTACATGGCAATGGGAGAGTACCTGAACAGATAGAAGGTGCAATGATTTCTTTAAATAGAAATTAGTATGCCTTGTTTATCCTTGGATGCTTTTTAAAATTTTCACAAATTGCTGTACAGCAAACTCTTTTGTAAATGCATTCATCCTCTCACTAGTTTAGCAAATATTTATCGAAGAACCACTCTCCGTGGCATCATGTTGGATGTGAGAGACACATCAAAATATGATATTTTTTGAAGCATAGTGTACAGACCGTTTCCTTCATTTTCCCTGTGATCTAACTAGTTACTCACTTTTGTGGGGCAATGGCCCTGGCATGACCTCCACTCTTTTGTTGGCATCTGCTCATGTCCTTTCCCACATCTTTCTCTTCTCTCTCCAGTTCCCTGAGTTCTGCCCACATCAGGCCCAAGTGCAACTCCACCTCCAATATAAAGCCTGGTCATACTCAGCATCCAGAAGCATGCTCATTCTGATGCCCCCAATTTGTGCTTTCAGTTACATGCAGTCATCCTTTCTCAGGATGTCATATTTCCTTCCACTCTGTACTGAATACGGAACCCCTGAGCACTTAGTGTGTTAGAGTCCAGCCCCCAACTCACAGGCACACAATCACACCTCTGATGAGGTCAACCGTACATTCCTGAGTGGAACCTTGTTGAACAAGACATTTCTTAAACTGATGGCCCGGATGTCTCCTGACTTTCTCTTCCCAGTCGCCTCTGGAAGCCAGAGTGTCTAATTCATCTCTCTCTCTCTCCTTTTTGTCTACCTTCCCTCCTAGTAGCTTTAGCATCATGAAATAAACTGAAACCTCTTCTGCTGATAGAAGGGAAGGACCCTTGCTTTGTTCTAACTTCAGCTGCACTAATTCCCCTTTCAGAGAAATCCAGTCCACAAGTGTTATCTCCAACCACCCTTACCTCTTCTTAATCCCTCTTTTACTACCCTTCAGTCTCCATAGCATTTCCTTCCTCTTCCTCCCTCATCCTCATCCTCATCCTGTCTCTCACGTGTTCTATTAAATCGTCTTTAATGACGGTGAGGCCTCATGGGGCTAAACAGCAATTTTCAGTTTCTACTTCAGTAACGGCTGTTTTAACCGAGCCAGCCACCCACTTCCTCCCGCTTATGATCGCTTGGTTTTCCCAGTTTCCCCCCTTCTTCACCTTGTAACTCCTTCCCTCTCTCTTTTTGGTCTTCCTCTCTGTAAACAATACAGAACTTCCTAGTTCCTGCTTCTCAGATCTTGTAAGAAGGGCGTTTTCCAAAATTACCATAGCATCACCACAGACGCTTTGTTAATCTGGAACTCCCCAGTACTGTGCAGAGCTCAGAACTCACTGACTCAGCTGCTTCCTGGGAAATCTACCCATTTGCTCATCAGAAACCTCAAACGTCACAGGTTAAAGACCAAATACATCACCTGCCTAATTGACTATATTTACCCTTTGATATCCATCTGAGGGATGGCACCCCCTTCTCTGAGCCACCCTGTCAGGCACCTAAGGACCAGCGCTTCATGACTTGTCTGTCATTCCACATCAATTCTGCCTTAGCTCAGGACCTCATCTTTTCAACCTTGGATCTTTGCAGCAATCTGCTAACTGATGGTCATCTCCAACTTCACCCTGTCTCCCAGACTCCCTTCTCCACGCTGCCAGATCCCTCTTCTTAACAAAAGTGTAACGATCATGCTGGTGACACTGTTTCAGTCTTCCTTGAGAACAAAGTCCACGTTCTCAAAATTGAAGAAAGGATTCAGTGGGGGCTCTGCTCTCTTTCCTGACATTTGCCTCTTCCTGTACCACCTGCATTCTGGCCACACTGATTGCATTTGTGGATCTCTGAATACTTCTCACTTTCACATGTGTACACTTTTCCAAACTTGTTTGCTCTGTTATATTTCCCTCTTTCCGGCACTATTTTTTTTTCTCACTCCTTTCTTAATTCACTAGCTATACTCAGTTTTAAAACACTCAACCCGTTTGCCAACTGTTTGGGTAGCCCCTAAAGAAAGACAACAGAGAATGCCTGGCCCTCTTCTTGTGACTCAGCAAACCTGTTGGCTCTGTTACAACTCTTACTCACTGTCTCCTGCAACGCTATCCTAAAGTCTTCAGAGCAGTGACTCTTCCTCTGCTCTTCTTACTCTCTAAGTATAGTCCTGCAACGTTAGGTGCTAGACATGCCTTAGATCACCACGTTTTGCCTATGAAAACACAGTATGCTGTTTTGTCTTTTTTGCTGGTCAGCAAGCTTATGAGAATAAGAACTTCTCTTTTCAAATCTTTCTATTACCACACTCTCACATTCTAGACACATAATGTGGAACTAAATTGCCATATTGTATCACATACTGTCTTAGTTAGGGTTATTATTGTTATGATGAAACATCATGATCAAAGATCAAATTGGGAAGAAAGGGTTTATTTGATTTACACTTCCACATCACAGTTCATTATCAAAGGAAGTCATGACAGGAATTCAAACAGGGCAGGAACCTGGAGACAGGAACTGACTCAGAAGCCATGGATGATTTACTGGCTTTATTCAGCCTGCTTTCTTATAGAAGTCAGCCCAGGGATGGTACCACCCATAATAGGTTGGGCCCTCCTCCATCAATTACCAGTTAGAAAATGCCCTACAAGCTTGCCTACAACCCAATCTTACTGAGACATTTTCTCAATTGCGGCTCCCTCCTCTCCAGTGACTCTAGCTTATGTCAAGTGGACATAAAGCTGGACAGCACAGATACCAGGATGAACCTAAATGATATTAAGCAAAAATAACAAAATGCTTATTTTTGCAGAGCTGACCAGCAACAGGATGTCACCAAATTAAAACAGGTGGTAAACTGGGACCTTTCAAGACATGTCACATATGTCCTTTTAAGGAACAATCTGCTACACAACCTTTATCCAGCTCGTCTACACCTAATAGCTTGCATCACCTGTGTTAGTATTTTACAGGAAGGTGCCTTCTATTCTCAACCAGAGCCAGTGTCCTGTCCACTAACAGCTGAATAAAACAGCTACAGAACATTCAACTCTCCTTGCTGTAATTGCCTGTTAACCAAGGCTATGCATTATTTATCGACTGGGCAATAGGATGTAAATAAATTCTCTGCTCTGCCTCCAGGAAAGTGTTTATTTGGCCTTGAAAAATTCTGAATCAGACCTGTTGGTGAAATTTCACACTTTGAGAACATCACCCGCAATCCACTAAACTTGGATGCATCTGCATAAATTTTGGCATAGCTATAACTTAATCACTTCAATACTGGATAAATGCCCTTGCATGTAGACTGAGATCCGGGAAGCAAAGAGGATTTTCATATGATTTTTGAAGGCAGTTTTCTTAAACTATTAGCTAATCTCACTTAACTTGTATTTCATCTTTTCTAGTTTTTAAGAGTATATAAGAGCTTTCAGTAATCAAAGTGATACACTGGTATATGGACAATATAAATTTTAAGCTCAGTGGAGTTTTACTTGTACTCAGGTTTGGTTCTGAAATCAACCTTTTTGGCAAAAGGCATGTGTAAAGCGATTACCCTTGTCAGGACCCCAGCTAAACCAGATGTCCCTTTTCTACAAGTCTACCACAGCCAGATTCCCATGTCACCACACTGCTGTTCTGTCAATTTGATATCAAATGACATTGCTGGCTTGCATTTAGGGACCTCTACACAAATAGCAGATAATCCATTCTTTTTTATAAAAAAGTAAGGATATGTTTTAGCAGTGTGAGATATCCATGCAATCAGAAGCCAAGAGGATTGCTGAGTCAGCAGCAGATGTGCGTGGCATTTCATTTGCCTAGGGATGGATGACGTTTGGCGACACAGCAGATAGAACACAGCAATGTTCTCTCGCTCCTTTCTGTTAGATAACTCACAGAAGCTAAAAGTCGGTGCTCTGTCACTGCAGTGCAACTTAATTGTCCTCAAGACCTCATCACAAACCTACGAAAAGATGAGGCATGCCTTGGATTCATTCCACGCTAGCACTCTTGTCTGACACCACAAGTCACATTTCAGTTCTGGAGTTCCAAAATACCCTTACTGCAATCACGTGGGGAAAAAAGTAGATTTGTCCCAGCACCCCCAGGTTCTAAAAAATACGAAAGATTTTCCTGATAGCATTATCTGTGATTCCACTTTTAGGACCATGTTGATTGTTTTTTAATAGCTAATGATTTCCACTGTCAGAAACATCTGAAGAAATAGATTGAGAACCGGGCATATAGAAAGTCTTACATGAATATACAACTGGCGACTTCTCATAACATGGTTTTCCACCCTCTCCTATCATGCTTTAACTCTCAGATTCAAATACCACATGGGTCCACTGAAGATGAACTACAATTTCATCTGGCATATGGGTGTATCAATATCTCAATGATGGATCCACTGCAAAACCATCAGACAGCAACTACCCTTCTATTAATTATCTCTCTAGTCCTTGAAGCCACTTTGAAAAGTTTATGTGTGCTGTGGAACAATCCTTTTCTACACTGTGAATATGTATTACTCTCATTAGTTAATAAAAAGCTGACAGACTGGTAGCTGGGGATGAAGTTAAGTAGGAAAGCCAAACTGAGAATTATGGGAAGGAGGGTGGAGTCAAGGGAGAAGCCAGCCAGCTTCCCAGGAAGCAAGACATGCTAAAGGACAGGTAAAGCCATGAACCATGTGGCAAGACATAGATTAATAGAAACAGGTTAATTTAAATGTAAGAGTTAGCTAGTAACAAGCCTAAACTATCAGCCAGGCATTTATAATTCATATTCAGCATCTGAGTCAGTTATTTGGGACCAGGAGGTCAGGAAAGGAAACATCAGTTTACAGATATGAGCTTTATTCCATTTTGAAAAAGAAGAAATGGAGATTGAAAGATATTCAGCAACATATCCAAGGCCATAGACATCATAGATAGTATATAGTAGAAATGCAGACAGCTTTATCTGCCTCCAGCACTCCAATGGCTGCACTATATCATGCAATTCAAATTATCCATACGTCCCATGCTTCCTCTCAGCCTGTATCACAAAGATGCTCTTGTTTATTTTTATGACAGCTTTTATTAATCAAGCAAGAAATTTTTTGAGTGCTGATTTTATTAAAAGATTTGAATATAGTGTATTAGATTTCTAGCAAGGTCTGGTTATTAAAAAGAGTTAGGTGTCACTGTCCACACAAAGTGCATGATTTTTCATGTAAAGCCCTCATTTTTAGTCCCACATCCCCAAATAGGAGTTCTCAGTCCTAGATCGCCTCTGCTTCCCATTTTCCATAGAATAACCTCTTTTCTCCTCACAGAAGAACATAAATGCAGGCTGAAATGAAACAAGGGAACAGGTTTGGGTGTCACTAGTTCACATAAATACTTGCTGACAGTCTTTCTGTGTCCACTCCACACAGACCCAATTTGCAGAGGTAGAGAGAACTTTCCATCTCCCCAGACTTCCACTTCAGGGCTTCTGCGCTAGATCTTAACTTGACCGTCCCTCCAGCTCACACTCCAATTTCCTCTGTGTTGCTAACTCTCTGATCATTTGCCTTTTCCTTTCTGACTTCTGAAATTGTATTGCTGTTATGTCTACACCTAGATTGTTTAAGTCTCTGCAAATGTGACCTGTTAGGTCTGTTCAGTTCCCTTCCCACTTGAGTGCAGAGGTCCCATTTCTCTTTTCTCTTCCTCTCCAAGGGTTGTATACAGATGTTAGGTTACAGGATCCCAATAAGCCAGGTCCCACGTGGGAAGGATGAATGGACATCATGCTGACTAGAAAGAGTATATGATTGCTGAACAGCAACTAAATTACTGAATTGCTCAGCAACTAAACAAATCAGATGTCAGAAACCTGATTTAAACAAAGCTGCAAAGTGACCCTGAGATCTTCTCTGGGAAGCTGCATCCAGTGTGGGAGAATGAGATCCCAGTGTTAGAATCTCTGCCACTAATGCCACCATCTTGGACCACAAACTCAACTGGACCAATCAGATCATCTCCACTTCAAGTTTCACCTTTGAAGTACGGTAAGAGAATTAAGGGTTAGTGTCAACCAAACAAGCATGTGACAGCATTCCAGAAGGGAGGTCTTTAAACTCCATGACCCAGTCTTACATGAATATGCAACTGGGGACTTCTCATAACATGGTTTTCCACCCTCTCCTATCATGCTTTAACTCTCAGATTCAAATACCACATGGGTCCACTGAAGACTACCTAAGATTTCATCTGGCGTGTGGGTGTATCAATATCTCAATGATGGATCCACTGCAAAACCATCAGACAGCAACTACCCTTCTATTAATTATCTCTCCAGTCCTTGAAGCCACTTTGAAAAGTTTATGTGTGCTGTAGAACAATCCTTTTCTACACTGTGATTATGTATTACTCTCATTGGTTAATAAAAAGCTGACAGGCTGGTAGCTGGGGATGAAGTTAGGTAGGAAAGTCCTAGTCCTCAGACATCACAGAGCTGTTTGGGGCTATTCTTTGTGCCCTATGAGATACTGCCATATACATATCTTTCCAAGGAACCTTTCCCTTTTAAAGGTGATACCGTCCATTGTCAATTACCACAGTACAGGTGGGTATAGTACTGAAATTGAAAGAAAAAGTCACATGCAAAATCTTCTAACTTTGTCTTTAGTGGCTTTACAAATTGAAACCATCCATGATGGTGGTACTTATTTTAAAAAATGGACAAATGGTTCAAATTTTAGCTCTACCCCCATCCACCAGAAGGCAAGCTGACTCTTAAACACTTGACAGCATATCACTGATGATTATCCTGGTAGCAACTTCCTTAACCCCTCAGTGTGCATGTGATTAAATGGGTATAAAACTTCTGTTTTCCTCTGTCCTTAGACATCGTGTTATTGAGACTTGAGCTAGGCAATTAAAAACAAGTAATATAACACTACGCAGACTCTTATGAATATCCAGTGAGCAAATTCTCCATGCAAGTTCTATAGCAAAGGAACAAGAATCCTAGAGAATAAAAATCTAAGTGATCTTTTGGTGTCCTCCTTCTCTTTTACTGTGTAAACAGTTCTTCTGGGAAGATAGAAGTAATCACCTGTTCTGAAGGTGAAAAAGCAGTCAGTTCAATACATTATTAGTTTATATTTGTACATACATATATTTTACAGAGCAAGTCTATATGCCTCATGATCTTCAACTCTGTTTATATCTATTTCTATTTCAGAATTCCAACACAACTCTCACCTTGCTTTTCCCCTTTACTCACATATAAAATAGACATTCTTAGATAAAACACTGGTTGAAGTTAAGTTTCTGGTGAGACATAAGGATGCACAAATCCTATGTTAGATCCATATCTTGGGCTTTACAGACGACTCTGCTCCGAATGCTTGAATTAATATCAACTCTATATCCTTCATTGGAAATGGATGTTGAATCAGGACAGTGTGGCTATTTATCACTGTGGGGGAAAATGTTATGAGGTAGGCAATTCAGATAACACTAGACAACTACAACACACCAGGTGTTCTGATTATTTATAGGATGGTTCCAAGAATGTAGAGAGGAACAGTCCCTACAATTGTCTTTGAAGGATGAAAGTGGAGACAGACACAGTGAGTGCATCAGAAGGCAGGCTTCACTGATGAGATATTGCTGACCTTGAGTTTCACCCATCTTATTTCCCAGAGTCATCTTTCACACTTTCTCCTAAGGGGAGGGCTTTATTAGGGGACTGCATTCAAAGATATGGTGAAACATAATCCCAAAACAAATTTGCAAGGAAGAGACTTTCCTGAGAAAAATCTAAAAGAAAGATGTTTTTCACATATAAAGCATAGCCTAGGAAAATTTACAGGGAGAAAAAAAGGATATCAAGACTTAAAGAAAATAAAAAATGGAATAAAATATTGGCAAGAGAGAGGTGAAATTTGTCTAAGAAAAAAAAAGAAAGATCTTTAGGGTAGTAATGAGGTATAACATAGCATTATATCTTTATTTACTAACAGTTCAAAATTATACAGCACTCTTGACCCAATTTCTCCCTTCAACATCAGAATAAAATCTCCAAAGAAAGATATGAGCAGACCTATATGTCTTTTCAGGTACCAAATGTATGCACCCCCACCAAGACCCTCCCTAGGTCTTTTAAGTTTTATCTTTGATTTAGCATGAAAAGCCTGGTCCAGGTAAATCAATTTCAGGCGTCATTGAGCAGGAAAGATTTGGCCCATGGACTCTATCACATGCTACCAGTTGTGTGTACCTATGTATTTTTAATTATTTTTTAGTTTTGACGCAGGTGAAAATATAACTTCAAAGTGCTGATAGCCACGTTGAAATTGAGTAGGTAAAATTTTCACTCTGAAAATAAATTAAGCATGTGGCACAATTAGATATTGTAATGGCTGTTGTCAAGGCTGGGGGCTATTGAAGACCTTGTAAGCAAAAAGATTTAGCTGCTTCCATGAAAATGTCATGTCAGTAATCTCCTCCATCCTTTATTTACTCACTGAATGTGTATTTGCTGAACAACTATTCTGTGTCAAGCCATAATCATAGCATTTGTTTTCTGGAGAAAGTCAACACAAACCAACACAAACACACACACACACACACACACACACACACACACACACACACACTTCTCCCATGGACATTCCATTATAGGCAGCAGAGGAAAAAAAGCAAACGATTACAGGAAAAACATGTCGACTAGTGACAAAGTGTTCTACAGAGACCTGGAAAAAACATGACTATTAAGCTGTGTGGGCAGAGATCTCTCTGAGGAGGTCATGATTTACTAAAGCAAGTATTTATAATAAGAAATGAAATGAAGAGAACAAAGAACACCATAAGAGGAAACAGCTATCTTAATTGTGGAAGGAACCCCCTGTGGCCACCCTGTCCTAGATGAAGGGGAGTGTGAGGTGAATCCCAAGCAGACTGAAAAACTACATCTTCACTTCAGGTCCAATTACTATGAGCCAAATGCCCCAAAAAGACAAAAGGGGGTCGGGGAGATGGGAGAAGGACAGAGGGAAGACTATAGCTCATAAAAACATCTCTTTAATCTCATAAATGGGTTTCAGGTTTGATCATAAGAGTTTTTATTAAACAAATATTTATCGTGTTCTCTTCATGTACATGCCATTTAGTTGTATCACTAAGTTAATAAATTTGATTTTACTACCAAAGAGAAAGTGAGTTTGTTTGTTGTATACATCACCGTAATTATGCACTGAATGGAAATAATGTTATCTCTGGTGCCTTGATCCCTGTGCTTGAAAGCAATGTTACATCAACTGTTTCTACCATTCTTTTTTTTTTAGGGGGAGGGTGGATCTTTGAGACAGGGTTTCTGTGTTGTACCCCTAGCTGTCCTGGAACTCACTCTGTAGACCAGGCTAGCCACAGTCAGAGGCCTCCTGCCTCTGTCTCCCAAGTGCTAGGATTAAAGGCGTGTACCACCACACCTCTTAAAGTGAGGGAAACAGCACATCCTTCTTCATCACTATTGGCAACATCAGGGAACCACCCATACCGTTCTTCCACTTATGTCTAGCAACAAACACAGAAATTATCCCCCTCTTCCCTGTATCTTCTAGTTCTTACTTCATGTTTTATTCCTGCCCCCAACAAACCATTTCCATCTGATTGCCACACAGGGAATTGTTTTGACCCTTGGCAACAAGTTTAGGAGCTGCTCCTCGCAAACCTATTTCACATTTGTATTCATGTTAAGCTGCTCCTGGATGGCCTCCCTGAAAGCTCTCACATAGAAACCAAGGGGTCACTTTGAAGGCTGGTTGCCTTTCACATCTTTATTAAGAGTCTGAAGGAATATGAAAACACTAGTCATGTAATCTGATTTTAAGTTGGGAATTTCTGTGATGACAGAGGAATAAATTGAGGAGAAAACCACAGGATGGCTGAAATTCAACTTGGCAAGTTATAATATAATATATCAGAGAACTGAAAGAGAATGCAAAATGTGGACTGCCAGTGTATGAGTGAAGTCAGTCAAATATTAATGTCTTCAAGGCCCAAGGGTGATAGCAAAGTTAACCATGCATGTTAGCAGAACCATGACTGGCTAGGCAATAATCGATGCTATTTTGTGCAACATGCAAAGATTCACTATAGAAATCTTTGAAGAAAAGGCAGATGGCATCAGAATTCAGCATTGTGCTGAATCAGTTATTATGTGGAAGCCCCTCTTAGTTGAAGATATATTAAAGGTAAAAGTCAAGAAAAGAGGGGAAGGAGAAAATTGACTTTCCTGTAAAACAAGTTGAGTGGAGGTGCAAAGCAGTTAGTGAGATCGAGCTGCTTGGCAATTATTGAAGGCCACAGAAAGAATTTGAAAGCCAGATTTATTTTGAATCTCCCATTCTGCCTTTTATTGGTTGTTCAACCTTGGGGAACATATTTGACTCACAAAGTCTTACTATCTTGGTCTGACAACCTAAAACAGCAGAAATGCTAAATTCTTAAAGTTGTTTGAGAAGTGACTGGGAAAGCATGTGCTAAGAAATTAATATAGTCCCTGATACAAATACTCTCAGTAAACACTGAGTGCAACAAACAATAACAATAAAAACCCTGGAAAGGACTTTTATAGTAATATACATAATGTTTTGTCGGAAATTTTGCTTTCCCTTAAACTTGGGCAGGGCAATGTTTTTCAAGATGTGCCATTCAACCTATAGTTTCTACCCAACTATGCAGCAACTCACTGTTAGCAGAGTGTTAAGTGTAAGTAGTTCACTGTCTGCATCCCTTTCTCTGCCATGTAACTCTACCATCTGTCCACCTATCTCTTCTTAATCAGAATAGCCCTAATGGGTAGTCCTGGATCTAGTGCTTTTCTTTTAAAGAAAGAGAATAGGGAATGAGAGCCAGATGGTAAATTCAAGTATATTTAGGACAATCTCTATTTAGCTGCAAAAGCAAACAAACAAAATTAAAGTGTCTTTTCTTTCTTTTACATTACTTTTCTGGTCCAGATAGCTTCTTAACCTTTATTTTTAGATGACAAAAATGTTCTGTCCACTCATCATGTAACACATATTATCTTAAACCACAACATTTCAAAGTTGGGGTGTGCCTAGCTGAGAAATTTTGAAAGGACTCAGTCATCACACAATTAATTGTTCCCTATTGTACATGCCAAATCTCTTTAGTGATTTTAGTCTGAAAGATACATGGAGACATCCTTTTTTTTAAGATAAATATTTGAGAATAACTAAATTGGAACTGCAGGGTACAGGAATGGGTAAAGGCAGAGCATCGCTATAAGGACAAGGATGTAAGCAACCTGGTCCAACAAAGTCTCCTTCTTCCTGGAGGTTGATTGCTGATTCACACATTTCCCAGAGACACGAGCAGCTGAACAAAGAATGTTCCCCCCATGAAGTCAGAAGCCAGCATTTCCTGTGGCAATCTAGATCTGCTCTATTAATTAACAAGACACATTCCTTTTCCAATTGAAAGCCTTTGCTCCAATGACTTGGTCAATCAGATAACATTGAAATAAATCCATTCTATTCCCAGCTTTTTTTATGGAAACAGAAATAAATGGCATAATACTTATACATTGTCCAGATACGTTCATTTCTTTGTCCAAATTGAACATTTTTCAAAGAGTAGGTAAAAACTATCAAGTAGACATTGTTTGAAGTAATAGAGCAATTTTCACATCTTTCTCTACCATTTTGACTTTAATGCTATTGAAATAAGTTATCGTACTTTAGGCTATTTCCAGTGAAGTTATCAAACTATACCATAATACTAGTTAGAAAGTTTAGCTTTTAAAAATATGGCTGTCTTGATACATACCTCACCTCTTCCCTTAACACTGTAACTCAGCACAACAGAGAAGAAACTTTAACTTGCATAGTACATTTTAAAAATTATTTTTGAGCCGGGCGGTGGTGGCGCATGCCTTTAATCCCAGCACTGGGGGGGGGGGGGCAGAGCCAGGTGGATCACTGTGAGTTCGAAGTCAGCCTGGACTACAGAGTGAGTTCCAGGAAAGGCGCAAAGCTACACAGAGAAACTCTGTCTCGAAAAACCAAAAAAAAAAAATTATTTTTGAGATTATGATCTAATTACATCATTCTTCCTTCCCTTTCCTCCCTCCAAACATTCCCATAAGTCCTTCCTTTATTCTCGTTCATAGTCATATTCTCTTTTTTCACTATTTTTTGTTACATATATGTGTTCATATATATTCTTAAACACATAAATACAACCTGACCAGTTGATATAATGTTATTTGTCTATATATGTTGAATTTCACGCCTGACTATTTGGTATTAGCTGCCTAAATGTGACCTGGACAAGGAAGTCACTAATAGATATGCTAATGTGAACAGAGCAGGAAAGCCTCTTAGGAGGCCTCAATCCTACACAAAGAACTAAATGTTTCATTCTTCCAAAACTTGGTTGAAAAATAAACACCAAAACAAACAAAAAACAACAGCAAAAACCCCAAAATCAAACAAAAACACCAAATAAAAACAACTCAAGTGGTTAAGAAAAAGAAAGAAAACACATAGTAAATGTGACTCAGAGTGCAGAGCTAACTGGCAAGAAAGACCAACATCATAAGAAACTGCAGAGTCACTCAGAGCAAGGATTCAAGACTTCTCAGCATTTCTGAACCTGTGTGCAACATCGATTCTGGATCAGCACAATTTCTTTTGTGCATCTGAGGAGCAAAACAGGAAATCTCAGAATTTTCATATCCACACTCTCCAGGGATTCTTATGGACAATGAAATCTGAGAACTGCTCGCATGTGGATTCCAATGTATTAAAAATCACCCTGGTCCTTGCCCTAAAACTACCTTGATGGCATTTAATGTGTCAAATAACAACAAAAATTGTCCCTCAGGTATCTTACCTTGTTATCAAAATACCTCCAAAGATAAAGTCAGTAACTCCTACCTCTCATTCAAGTCTCAGCCTCCATTCAAATACCCTACCACCTCTTATCAAAAACTAGTTAGAGGTTCTTTTCTTCTAAATGAAAATAACATCCTGCTAGTTCTTTCCTACACACTCTGATGGATGTGTGGAACCCAGGCTTCAGAATATAGCACAGGCTTCTGATGCTGGCCTTTCCTTTAACCCAAGCATCCTCCCAGATATCTTCTTGTAGATTCTCCAAAACAATCAGCCAGTCTTTTTCCTGAAGCTTTTGAAGCTGTAACAGGTTTATGGGGTGGGCAAACTTTGCTAGGAAGAATTAGAAAAGGGCTCAACAGCACCACCACTACAACCCCCAGCAGGTACATACACATACACACTTTTTCTGGAAGAGGCATCCTTCCCCCGATGGTGTCTCTTGACTTTCACTTTGTATTATGTAAGGTCTCACTGTCCTAGTTTGATTTCTGAGTTACTGTGATTAAACATTGATCAAAACCACCCTGGAGAGGAAAGGGTTTATTTGGCTTACAGTTTTCAGTCCAGTCCTGTCATACAGGAAAGACAGGACAGGAAGGCAAGGCAAGACCAGGAGACAGGAACTGAAGCAGACACCACAGAGAAATGCTGCTTCCAGTTTAACTTTCTTTCTTTCCTTTAAAATAAATTTAAAAATTATTTTTAAAAAAGGGGGGAAAAAGAGGTTTGGAAATCCCCCACCAAAAAAATTTAAAAATAAAATAAATTTTATTTAATCTTATTTAAATTCATTAATTTTTGTTTATTTAAATTTTTACATGCAATATATTTTGATCATGTTTTTCCCCTCCCCAAATTCCTCCCAGAGCCTTTCCACCTGTCTATCACCCAACTTCACCTTATCTCTCTCTCTCCCAAGAAACAAAATGAAAATCAAACCAAGCAAAGAAACAAAAAAACAATAAGACAAAAAAATTTAAAAAGAAAAGAAAATGAAACAAAAAGCTTGCAGAAACAAACAAACAAAAAAAAGCATAAGTTAACCCACTCACTGTGGCCTGGGCTCTCCTGCATCAATTAACAATCAAGAAAATGCCCAAAAGACAGATGGAGGCAATCCCTCATCCAACAAGATTCCATCTACCCAGGCCTATCCATTGGACAACCGAGGTCATTCACCACACTCACTCTCCCTCCAGGGTAAAGTGTGTTCCTTTCCCACTTTCTGCTCAGCAGGAAGGAGCAACTCCACCCACTTCATCGCCTTCCCTTGTTCTTCTCTCCCTCCCAGCATCAGAGCACAAAGCGAGTGTGGGGGTGGGGTGGGGTGGGGTGCTATGATAAAAATGATAGCACCACTCCTTTGTACACCTGGAGCTACTTGAGTTGCCTCTTCCTGTCTTGGCCAATACCCAAGTGCAAGCAAGCTGCCTAGGCTCAGCAGAGTTGTCCTTTTCTTCCACTGTGACTATGATTCATTACTTGGCTGCTCTCAGCAGGGTGGGCCAGAAGGTTCCTGGATCCTCCACATTATTTGGTTTAGCTCCTTCTCATTCCTTGTGCATCCTGACAGCATGGAAGTCTCAGGGAGTTGTTTTTTTGTTTTTGTTTTTTTGTTTTGTTTTTAATTCATCTTGCTTAAATGATTGAAAATAGAAGCTTCCGGTTCTCCCAAAAGATCAGCTGATAACCAGCACAGCTCCACGTCTGCCTAAGCACTTCTTGACACAAGCCCAGATTCAAATGAAGGAAAATGAACCTCCATCTCTTAATTGGAAGAGTAGCTCACACAAGGTGGGAAATAACATATGAAGTTCATCTTTGAAGATTTTTTCTCATCCTGGCCCTTCTGCTTGCTATGTTCTTTCCAAAGAGCTCTGGTTGCCAGCCTTCTTGACAGCATCCAGGTCTCAATTTAAATGTCAGCACCAAGACCATCACCATTTCATCTACCACAAACAACTCAGTGGTTACACTGAGCTTGTTTTCTTCAATGCATTTCTTATTTATTGTGTATTATACACTATATTTCTTTACTATATAGATGTTATTTATTTGTTACCTATGTGTATATTATTTATTTATCACCTATGTCTAATTCTTTACCACACTTTGGAGTGTGAAGCCTGCAAACAGCAAAGAATTTGTTCTTATTGTTTACCCACTATTTCTTATCTAGACTAAGGGTGCCAATCTTTGGGAAGGTAAAAATGGCTCACTCAGTTATACTACACTAAAATCCAGCTCTAGTGTTGTAAGGACACAACTCTCTTTTTCTACCTAAATTTCATGTGAGAGAAATATTTTCATTATATTCATTTTATTTATTTTTCTCTCTAGAGAGTGACAGATTCCTAGGCAAGTTTATACCATAAATCTATCTTGTTTCTTAATAACATGTAGGATTTCATCTGGATACAATGACCCCAGATTTCATGAAACTTCTTAGTTTCAATAAAAAACAGAATGACATTTTCTTATTGAAGGTCAAGGGAGAATATCAGTGTCACGCCTTTGACTTTTCCTTCCTTCAATAGTTTATTCTAGTAAATTAATGTCCATAATTTCAGTAAGAATCTTCTCATGGAGGCTTTATGCTGTTGGTTTTACTTGGATGAAGACAATACCTAAATAGCTAGTGTCTAGACATCTGTTTTTGTGCCAGATCCCAGGACACATGATTTTCATGGTTCAAAAGCTGGCTTGTTCCAAGCAGTTGACCATAAAAATCTTCCATGACCACACTAGTGGAAGCCCATGAACTGTGGACTGGTGGCTGTGGAGCCCCCATGGGACTGGACTAGGCCCTCTGGATACAGAAGATGGTTGTTTGGCTCAAACTGTTTTGGGGGCACCCAGGCAGGGGGATCGGGATCTGTCCCTGGTCTATGGGTAGGCTTCTGGAATGCCTGTGGTGTGACACCTTGCACAGACTTGGTGCAGTGGGAAGGGGCTTGGACCTGCCTAGGCTCAGTATGCTGGGCTTTGCTGACTCCCCATGGGAGACCTCGATTTGGGGGATGTGGGGATCTGGAGTGGCTTGGGAAAGAGGGGTGGGAGTGGGAGGAGGGAGGAGGGGGGATCTGTGGATAGCATGTGGAGTGAGTAGAAAATTTCTTAATAAAGAAAAATGAAAAAAAAAAATCTTCCATGATCTTTGGGCAAATGTCTGAGCCTGTGTAGGCATATACTCTCAGCACACAACCACCACTGCAACTTCTTCCCTTGAGATTCTTTCAAAACTCTGAAAGAAAATAAACAGGTGATTTGATACATCACTTTTCAAGAAGGAACAATCCTATCCCTGGGACAGCCATACTATAATTATAATGTACCATGACATTTATTTAAACATGACTCAGGTTTGGAGAGATTAGTCAATGGTTAAGAGCATGTTCTACTCTTGCAGAAGACCTGAGTTTATTTCCCAACATCCATGTCAGGCAGCTTACAAACACCTTTAACTCCAACTTCAGGGGATCCAGTGTCTCTGGTCTCCAACCTGTACTTGTATACACAAACCCACATGCAGAAACACATACACATAATTTCAAATAATAAAATAATTCTTTAAATGTGACACATTATGTTTTATTCTTTGATGTATAAGTCAATTCTTAGTCTCCAAAACATCCTGTGCACCTCATCAGAAATGTATTGAATACATGAATACTGTAGCTATCTTGTTATAATTACATTTTGACTTGATGACATCTTCCAGTAAGGAAATAAGGATAATGGGAAGCTCAATGTTATAAACTTCTTATTATATGAATTTGCCTGTATCACAAATAATGTTTCAATATGAAATATATGTTTGTACATTAAGTTCTATCCTGAATATATTTTGATGATAGTCTCTTGAGTCATTATTGATTGATTTTTTTAAGTTGACCAACTTCCTTAAGTTTTTGATAAATACTATCTCAAAAGGCAAAGAACTTCTGCTTAGAAACAGGTCCACCAAGTGGTTGCTATTCAAAGCCCACAGCTTACCTAACTATTCCATATTGAAAAATCTGGTCTGAAGATCATTATTCCTTTAATTGATGGCTACTGTCTTCATCACACAGCTGTTAGTCCATCAAGAAACTGTTAATGAACTTGGCAATACAAATTGCATTAACTTTTTTGCCCTAAGGTTAATCATGGGGAATATTTTCAAATGTGCTTTTTATGTGCTGAGCTTTCCTAATAAATATGATTAAGTAAAATAAGTTGGGAGGAAGAATATCAATACAGTGAAGATTTCTGAACATTAGGCATTGGACTCCGGTTTGAGGAAAGGGAAAGAGATGTCTGTGCATCCCTAGTCTGATGAAGAACACAGCTCTGACCCAGAGGAGCACCAACTCCATTCAGCTAAGATGTGGAAGTGCTGACCAATACATCAACATCATTGTTTTGAATATGATATCACTGAGAGATTTTTGCATAGGAAATGCATGCAGTTTACTGGCCTTTGTATTAAAATGGACATTACAATTCTTGCTAGAATAAAAGTACTGTCTAGTTACATCTATAAAGACTAACAGTGTTGGAGCAGCAGACTCCCAAGAATAGAACGTGTTTCACTAAAGAGACACAAACTGTAAATATTACAGGAAATATTAAATTTAAAACAAAATCTGTCCCCTTACTTTTTAGGAACAACAAAGCAGAATTCATCTGTTGCTGCTGCTTCTATGACTGTCCCTCTTCTAAAAATGTTCTTCGAGATTATTATATAGTTACATAATTTCCCCCTTCTATTTCCTTCCTCAAACCTTCCCATTTACCCATTCTTGCTCTCTTTCAAATTCACAGCTTCTTGTTTCATTAATATTGTTACGTCTGTGTGTGTGTGTGTGTGTGTGTGTGTGTGTGTGTGTGTGTGCACATATATATTCCTAAATAAAACCTACTCAATCTGTGCAATGTTACATGTGTGTATGTTTTCAGGGCTGACCAGTTGGGTAACCAATCAGCGTACTCTTCCCTGGGGAGACTGTTTCTCCCACTCTCTGCATTCTTTAGTTGCCTGTAGCTCTTTATATAGGGTTGAGGCTTCCTGGGCTTTTCCCTGTCTACATTAGTATGCCTATTGTTGCCCTTGTTCAGCTCTTTATCTGTATATGTGTCTTCTGTGTGTGCAATTACCACAGGTACATAGATAAATGACCATGGAGGCCAGAAGATGGCGTCAGATTCCCTAGGGCTGAAGTTTCAGATAGTTGTGAGCTGCCCTATTTGGGAGCTGGGAACTGAACTTAGATCCTCTGCAAGAGCAGCATGTTCTGTTAACTGCCGAGCCTTCTCTCCTGTCTATCTGACTTATATCTATTGTTCTGAGTGCATCATTTTAGTCCTTATTGATTCATGTGATATTGGACTAATCTGGTAACAAAATATAAGTTATATGGAATTTAAAACTATGAAGATTGTACAGGTCATTAGAAACACATTTTGTGATCTAATGTTCCTTATTTTAGTTTCCATTAGTGTGATAAAAATAATGGCTTTGGATTTAAACTCTGCATCATTTGTCTGGACTAAAATGATGCTATTTTTGAACATTTTGATATAGTCAATTTAGTCATTTTCTCTGATGTCTGGAATGATGACATCAGTATTCGATATAACAACCACCAGTGAAGAGAGAAAATTATTTTATATTTGAATTGGACCCAGGAATTTTTTTCTTTCAAGTACAAAATCAGTACTTCTTAGTTCTTAGCACAAAAATGTATTTGCAAAGGTAGAAAACCCAACTGAAACTTCCTGAATTTATCTGTTTTCATCTTGGATGAAGGAAAAAAAATCACAGAGTAGATGTCAGTGAGGGAGTACCCACGACTCTTCTCTCAGTTCGCAATGGGGGCGGGGGTTTTCGCAGGAGTCACCAAGTCACTGTCTCCAGGCAGACCGTTGCTCTCAGGGTTTGGCACAGTAACATGAAAACATCCATCATCTCACAGTGTTAGCACAGGGTGGAGAAAGGGAGGATTAGAAGTACTCTTACAAATGGCCGAAAGACATTTAAAGAAATGCTCAACATCCTTAATCATCAGAGAAATGCAAATCAAAACGACTCTGAGATACCACCTTACACCTGTCAGAATGGCTATGATCAAAAACACTAATGACAGTCAATGTTGGAGAGGATGCGGAGCAAAGGGAACACTCCTCCACTGTTGATGGGAATGCAACCTTGTACAACCACTGTGGAAATCAGCATGGCAATTTCTCAGAAAATTGGGAATCAAACTACCTCAAGACTCAGCCATACCACTCTTGGACATACACCCAAGGAATGCTCAATCATACCACAAAGATACATGCTCAACTATGTTCATAGCAGCACTATTTGTAATAGCCAAAACCTGGAAACAACCTAGATGCCTGTCAACTGAAGAATGGATGAAGAAAATGTGGTACATATACACAATGGAGTACTACTCAGCAGAAAAAAACAATGACAGCATGAATTTTGCAGGCAAATGGATGGAACTAGAAAAAATCATCCTGAATGAGGTAACCCAAACCCAGAAGGACAAACATGGTATGTACTCACTCATAAGTGGATTCTAGATATAAAGCAAAGAACAATCAGACTGCAACCCACAGAACCATGGAGGTTATATATATATATATAGCATGGGGGACCCTAGGATGACTGTGGCTTATAAGTTTTGGTTTTACTCAATTACTGAGCAAGCCTCAATGAAACATTTCACTATTAAGATAAGAATTTATACTGTATCAAGCTGATAATAGAAAAATAAATAAATTTAAAAAAACAAAAAACAAACAAACAAAATAAAAATAAAAGTACTCTCACCAATTTTTGAAGACATAATCTTGTGTTATTAATTGTGATTGCTGTGGTATACATGAGATCTACCAAGTATATTTATCTTGGAACTGAAAATCTATACCTTTTGACCAATGTCTGTCATTTCTGTCACCTTTTCCCTATCCTGGGAGCTGCCAATCTTTCCTCTGCTTCTATGAGACCTGCTTTTTTCAGAATAGGGTCACACACTTTCTATACCTTGCTTATTTCGCCCAGCACAGTGTCATCTAGGTCATCTAGGTCATCTAGGTCTATCCCTGTTAACGCGAAGCAGATTTACCTCTTTTCATCTCTAAATCTATAGACAAATATTGTCCAACCTTGTATAAGCTTGGCATTTGGTTTTTTATTGTTTCCTTTGCTGTTTTAAGTCTTTTTTATTTGACAGAGTCCCATGTGTTTATTTTTCCTTTTGTTGTTGTCGTCCGTTTTAATTAAATTTTATTAAGACACAGCCTCAATCTTTGTCTGTGTATTGTCAGACTGTTTTTGTGCTCATACTCTTGCAAGAGTAGCTATGGTAGGTGTATTTATCTTATGAAATATAAAGTGTTCCTCCCCAGTCCTTTCTAGAAAATGTTTACTTGTCTCTCATCTAGAAAATATGATGAAGAGAAAGGCTATCAGAAGACTCAAACATGATCCTGCTTTGGGATTCCCTGGATGAACATATTATAGGAGGAAATACCATCAGTAGGAAATGCATGAACTAGTTGCCATGAATCTTTGGCTTCTTCAGACTCTTACTCTGGGTGTTATTGTGTTCTAAATGTCTCTTCCGTTTTCCCTTCATATTTTATGAGACATATCTTTCTGCTAATTTATCTCCACTTGAGGGGGACTGATGATGGAGCTAGGTATGCCTCATGGCCCAGAAGGAGGTCAGTCAGGAGAGAAGTGACAGAAGATGAAGAAAAATACCACTGTGTTGTATGTGTAAGCCCTAAGTACAATCACTGTGTGTCCACTGTTGTCAGTTCAGTATTGGCGAAATTATTAAGGCCACTCCACGTAGTTAAAAGGAAGGTTTATTTAGTGGTGTAACTTACAAATGAAGGGATAGGTAGGTTGCGGGGTCTGGGAAAGGCCGGGCACAGTCCAGCGGTGTTCTCTGGAGAACTCTGCTCGGTCTACCTCCAGCATCCAGGGTCCAGGAACCAAGAGAGATGGCACATCCAGATCTCGGGTCTTCAGGGTCCTCTCTTGGCCCCGCCTTGTAGGCATGACAGTTACCAAAGCCTTAATGGGGGTTGGAACTTCCAGATCAAAGCTGGAATGGCTACCCACTACATCTCCCCATTTTGTCTAAATAAGAAGGTCCTAACCTAATACAAGACTATATACAAAGGAATGGTTATCAAATATTGTCCAGGGGTAATGAGGGATAATGACCTAGATAAGATGGAACTACAATCAATGCGAACAATATCAAACAAGAAACACATACTAAAATCCAGAGAAGTCTAGAGCGTAGGTAAATGGCATGTTACAAAGATCATTCCAAAAGGTGTCCTATCCTAAAGAACCTGAATCTAATACTTAATATGTTCTATCTAAGATATTATGTATATATGTGTGTGTGTGTGTGTGTATACATACATATATATATACACTAAGTTGTAACTATAACTGTTAGTCTTCAATCCCATCAAAGATCTGAGAAGGAATATAATGATACCTGAGAAATGGTAGATGGATGTAAGCAACTTTTGGGAATCTTCCAAAAGTAGACAGAGACAGCTGGCAGCCTGGACAGTAACCTAATGTTTCTCAGCATTGTTGGTGAATTCAAATTGGCTTCAGGCCTAGAGTATCTGACAGACCATTTTCAGAAGCAGGAATTCTGAAAGACCATCTTACCCTGTCTTGGCAGAGTTTAGAAGTCACTTTTCCTTGTGTCCAACTTGTCCAGAAGGACAGCACTTGTATTGTCAGCAGTTGAGGCAAGGGCAGTTCTTTGCCCAATAGGCCATTTTCCAGGAAGACAAACTTCCACCTGGAAATGTCTTAGAAGCCCAACATGGCATAGTATTCTATTTCAGATTTCCTCAAAGCTGGACAGATGTTGGCGAGGATAACCAATTTTGCTTTGCCCTGTCTGATCATCTTCAGAGTCTATTTGTACCCCAGCAAGTACTTTCCACTTTTCACAACAAGTTGGAGCCTAGAGTTGATCGACTCCTCAGACTTTTTCTTCTTCTTTGTGGCAACCATCTTTCTGCCTTAGGTGCGGGACAGCCCTCAACCAAGACCAGCCGCCAAGATGGCCGGGAGTCGATAGAGCATGAGACTCTTAATCTCAGGGTCATGGGTTCGGGCCCCATGTTGGGCACCAGATATTGGCAAAATTATTAAGGCCACTCCACGTAGTTAAAAGGAAGGTTTATTTAGTGGCATAACTTACAAATGAAGGGATAAGTAGGTCACAGGGTCTGGGAAAGACGTAGCACAGTCTCACGGTGTTCTTTGGAGAACTCTGCTCGGTCTACCTCCAGCATCCAGGGTCCAGGAACCAAGAGAGATGGCACATCCAGATCTTGGGTCTTCAGGGTCCTCTCTTGGCCCCGCCTTGTAGGTGTGACAGTTACCAAAGCCTCAATGGGGGTTGGAACTTCCAGATCAAGGTTGGAATGGCTACAGTTCAGGGTCTTTTCTTTACTGTAATATGAGGACCATAAACTGGAATATTATAACATCATCTTGATACAGTGGCAAAGCACTGAAGATTTTGACAAGGAAAGAGGTGTGTTTGGATGTTTTCCTAAGAAGATACAATTTCTTTATTTTTAATTATTTTTATTTATTTTTTTAAAAAGGGTTTTTTTTTTACTTTGCATACCAATTCTGGTTCCCCTTCCCTCCCCTTCTCCCACTCCCCACCTCCCCCCATCCCACCCCCCATTCATTCCTCAGAGAGGGTAAGGCCTCCTGTGGGGAGTCAACAAAGTCTGGCACACTAAGTTGAGGCAGGATCAAGCCCCTAGCCCCTGTGTCAAGGCTGAGCAAAGTATCCCACCTTAAGGAATGTGTTCCAGAAAGTCATTTAATGCACCCGGGATAAGTCCTAATCCCATTGCTATGGGTTCCCCAAACAGATCTAGTTACATAACTGTCACCCACATTCAGAGGGTCTAGTTCAATCCCATGCATGTTCCCCAGATGACAAGCCAGAGTCCATGAGCTCCCACCAGCTTAGGTCAGCTGTGTCTGTGGTTTTCCCTAGCATGATCTTGATCTCACTTGCTCCTGTGATCCATCCTCCCTCTCTTCAACTGAAATCTAGGAGCTTAGCCCAGTGCTTGGTTGTGGATCACTGCACCTGCTTCTGTCAGTTAGTGGATGTAAGTTCTATGATGTGTAGTCACTAATATGATTATAGGGGAAAGTGAGCTCAGGTACCCTCTCCATGATTACTAGGAGTCTTAGCTGGAGATGCAATTTCTACAATACTCATAATGCATATTGGAGAATAAGAGAAGTTGCTTCAGGAAGAACAGCCAGTACACCCATTAAAAAGTCCCAACGGGTGCCAAGAGCTGAGGGGAGACAAGGAGGAGCAGGTGGAGTGCAGGGGGTGCTTAAGAAAATGATTCCACATCCTGACATAAAGTAAATATGTGTCAGGGGACATTAGTCATGATCCCTTAGTGTAGCTGGAAGTTTTCCTTTGTCCCACCTCGCCTGCAGTCAAAACAAATCTCTCTCAACCACCGGTCCCACCAGACCCAAATAAACACACACAGGCTTATCTTATTAAAACTGCTCAGCCATTAGCTCAGGCCTACCATTCACTAGCTCTTACATTTAAACTCAGCCCATTTCTGTTAATCTATGTTGCCACATGTTCCATGGCTTTACCTGTGTGCCATTACATGCTCCTCCCTGGACAGCGGGCTGGCATCTCCTGACTGGCATCTCCTGACTCAGCCTTCCTCTTCCCAGTATTCTCCCCCATCTGCTTGTCCTTCCTATACTTCCTGCCTAGCTACTGGCCAATCAGTGTTTTATTTATCAACCAATCAGAACAACACATATTCACAGCATACAGAACATCCCACAGAACCTTAGCATGACCAAGACCAGGGGAGAATCTGAACATAAACTAAGTGCTGAGTTTTCAGTCCCCTGTAGCACTCAGGTAGAGATGCCCATAGCGAAAGTGGCTGGCTGTGGATGTGCAGGTAACCACATTCACGAGAATGCTCAGACTTTTGCCTAGTTTTGTTGTCTAAGTCCCCAAATTATTTTTAAAAATTATTCTTTCCAATGTCTCTGGGGAGGGAGGAATAACCCCAACTTTGTCAGATGGCCCAAAAACATACCTTTAGGGTGTTCACAAAGACAAAAATCTCCAAAGAAGGTTTCTGGAACAAAGCTGGAAGATAGTTTGCTTGAAGACCATAGTATGGGGCCAAGTAGATGTCTTAGCAAGTAAAGGCTTCTGCCACCATGCATGATGACACCTGGGCCACTTGTGTAAATAAGAACTGACTCTCACAAATTTTCCTCTGACTTTCACATGTGCTCTGTGTCATACACACACACACACACACACACACACACACACACACACACACAAAATTACAAATGTACTTTTAAAAGGAAAAAAAACCCCTGTAGTCTAGGGAGTTTGCTGTTTGTGCAGATTGCATTTCCAAAATAGCTGCTTAAAGAGCTTCTATCCCGTTTTCCTTCTCTCGGTGTGACACTGACTTCTGCAAGGGTTTTGCTCTGTCTCTCAAATCTTGGCAGGTCTACACAGGGTACTCACACTGTGGAACTCTTTGGGGTAAGGTATTGGTGCAATACAGGTTCTACCTGGTTCTCTTGGGATGCTTACCACCATGCTGTGAGAGAATAGCTAGATCTGATAGAGGTCATCGTGTGTTTCTGGATTAAAGCTCCAAGTGGGGCCTGAGCTAATAGCAATCCAGTACACTCCACATGTGCTTAGGTGAGCAGTGAGGTTGCTAGTGTAGCACGAATGCTAAATGGTCTTATTAATAAAAAACCTGGAGCCAGATATTGGTGTGAAAGCTGAAAGATCAAAGGAATAGAACAAGCCAGCCACAAGTTCTTACCTCAGCTCAAGAGAGCTAGTTCCTGTATACTCAAGCCTTATATACCTTTCTGTGCCCCGCCATCCCACTTCCTCTCTCTCTGCCCAGCTATATCACTTCCTGTCTGTCTATACAGACTTCTATGGTTAGCTAGTGCTGGGATTAAAGGCGTGTGCCACCACGTCTGGCTCTGTTCCCAGTGTGGCCTTGAACTCACAGAGATCCGGATGAATCTCTGCCTCCCAAATGCTAGGATTAAAGGCATGTGCTACCACTCCCTGGCTTCTAAGATTACTATAGTGGCTGACTTTGTCCTCTGATCCCCAGGCAAGCTTTATTTGTTAGAGCACAAATAAAATATCACCACATGCTAGAGTTCCAGACAAGAAGCCATGACATCATGAAAAGCCACCTGAAAAACTGCATCGTGGAGCGCAATCAGCATATAGAACTTTGGCAAAAATGAAGTGATTCCTGTTGGTGTTGGTGTGTGATTCATTACATGACAGTAAAATGCCAAATAAATACACTAAGAAAAAAAAAGAAAAGATGCTCAAGCCTGTGGCCACTGCTCTTTAATAAACCCACGGAAAAGTGGAGTTAATTTTGACAGGTCCAGCTCTCATGTTCATTTTTTTCACTTTTGACAAGGGGTTTAAGATTCATTACCCTTCCTTGGTGTGCTGCTGAACTGACAGGGTCCTGCTTTTGCCAAGGAGGTAGTCTATAGGAGCCAGAAGAAAGAGTGTTCAAATTGCAACCTATGCATTTTATTCAAAATAAAACATTATACGTTCTAAGTCCATCCATTTTCCTGAAAGTTTGGTAAGGTCATTTTCTTTTTATCTGACTACTATTCTACTATAGATATATGCCTATGTGTGTATGTACACCAAATTTTCCTTATCCACTATCTGTTGATGGACAACTTGATTGATTCCAATTCTTTGTTGTAGTGAGTAAGGCCTAAATAACATAGTAAATAAAAAATATAATCTCAAAAAGAAAAAAACTGTGTTTCTTCCTCATATGCAGAATCTAGTCAATCTCACGTGTATATATATATATGAACAAACATATATGTGAGTACATGCAGCATGCAGAAAAGGGAACAAGAAAGGCTTCATATTAGAAGATGAAGAAGGACTGAGCATAGATAATGGACATGAGTTGTTAAAGAGGATGTAAAGCTAATTGTTTTTCTAGTTCTAATTCTGTCATGGATGTTTCATTCTTGGTATTGGATAAGTGAATAAAATATAGATTCAATAGTAAAAGCGTAAAGTCCAATGTGAAGCTTTACAGCTTCAGAATGGCTATTATAATTGTACAGAAGTTCACTGAGATATACACAACTTTGGGTCTTGTTAACTGTGGTGTGACATTTATTTTATTTGCAAGGATATTTTTTTAACAATAAAGTTTATAAAATTAAGAAACTAAATTAAGAATAAGCCGTTCATCATTCCATGCATCCACTTCCCAGGAAGTTAGAATGGAGTCAACGAGGTACTGAATCCAAGGGTTGCAATTCATTTTTAGAAGTACATTTCCTAGCTACACTCTGAGTATTTATCCTTATGCCCACAGAGAAGTCTCTTTGCTCATCAAAGAAACATCTCTTTAAAAGAGACAAAATCCATTACAGAAAACCACGATCCATCAAAATACGAGGAACAAATGAGCACATGGTGGTTCATCTCCATCTGAAACATCTACAGCACAGTGCCTGCCCCAAAGACTCGGTGATCACAGCACAGGAGGTAATGGAAAGATTGCAAGAGCCAGAGGAACAGCAAGTTTGCTGTTAGAGTGTGCATCCTAGAAATGCCAGAGAAACCACACTCATGAAGTCTCATCAACATGGCTGCCTAAACAAGACCTGCACAAGGCCGACACCAATAAACTTGATGACATGGAAGAAAGAAACCTTTTGGGGTCTCAACCATGAACTACAGGCAACTAAGAAAGGATGATGGGAAAATAGTCATCCCTAGGGAAGAGCATACCAATTAAATAATATCAAGTCACTAGCTCTGAAATAATATACATTCAGGTTGCATATGGACTGAAGAGTTAGCATTTAAATATTTTAAAATATTTAGGAACATGGTGTGTGTGTGTGTGTGTGTGTGTGTGTGTGTGTGTGTGTGTGTGTGTGTGGACAATTCATAAAAAAGAGAGCAAGGGGTTATATTGGAGGGACTGGAGGAAGAAAAGGGAAGGGAGAAATGTCATGTTTTAATTTCAAAAAAAACTTTAAATATACTTTTAAAAGACTAGTTTTACTAAGTCCCCACCTTGTGTTTAACAAGATGCTTCATCTTTTATGTTTTGCTAATACTGTCACAGATACTCTAAGACCCTACAAGTCTTGCTAAGGCCCTCTGGTGTGCACTTTAATCTAATTATGGCAACAACTCCAGAAGGCTGTCATTCATTTAGATGCTATGAGATGTGTGATTTAACAGGTCACATTCTTGGTCAAATTCCACTCTAGTCAACCAGGAGGCAGCTGCTTGAGCATGTCCAAGGATTCAGAAAGTGGATTCATCTGCTTCCAAGCCTGCACTTGCCATTTCATTCTCCAAAAACAAAATTCTCTCCTACTGTAGGGCTAAGAGGAATGTCTCTGGGTTTGCTCTCTACTTCCTCCTCTCGTTTATAGGGCATTGCTCCTCACTCCCCTTCTTATACTTTCTCTTAAACTTTATTTTGTTGTGTGTGAGTGTGTGTGTGTGTGACAGAGAGAAGGAGAGAGAGAGAGAGAGAGAGAGAGAGAGAGAGAGGGAGGGAGGGAGGGAGGGGAGGCATGGCATGGCATGGGTGTGGAAGTTAGAAGACAATTCCACTGAGTCTGTGCTCCCCTTCCACCTCTACACTGGCTCCAGGGGTCAAACTCCGGCTGTCAGGCTTGCACTGTAAGCACATGTGTCTGTTGAGCCATCTCCCTGGATCCCAGAACAAGCCCTTCCTAGTCTACCTTGCTTCTCAAATCCTCCCCTTTCCTATGTCCCCTGCAACCTTGCCCACAAGTTATGCTTTCTCTTTCAAATGTCTGGCCACTCCCTTCTTTCATGACTCTAACCATGAAAAAAATAATTCCACTCAAAGATCCACCACTCTTTCATCTTTTTGTCCCTTTAGTGAGTCCTTTCTTCCTTTCCAACCAACACGTTAAACGGAGATGCCTGGCTCAGGTCCTGCCTGCTCCTTGTCGTGGTGGCATTGGAGTGCCACCCACATGAGCTGAATCATCAGGGCTGCCCACTGTGCACTGAAGTGACTTTCAGGCTTATGGCACTTGACCTTTGTGGCAGTGTAGAGATGTTTCACTATTCCATCCCTGGAAATCATTCACCTCCCTGATTTCCAGTAACTCTTGCCAACATCTCGTGGTTTTGTTTCCTCTCTTCCTTGTTTCTCTCCCACTATTTCCTTTGTCTCTGTCTGTTTCTGGATCCTAATGGCTCCCTCAGGAAAGGGGCTGAGAAGGTGTGGAGTCAATGGCACAAAACCCGGGGGTCAGTTGAAGGCAAATAACAAACCCCTTTATTCAATATTGGGGAAGGCCTTATATACCCTCCTCCCAGAAGCACCTAAGCTGTATCCCAATCTGGTGGCATTGTGTGGCCATCCCTCACTGGCTGGGCATGATCAGGAACTCTGGCAGCATCTGTTTCTAGGCCTTCAGGCAGACTTCAGGTTGGCTCATAAGGAAGTACGTTATGTGCATGCCTTGGCAACTAGTTGGAGCCAATTTTCTCAACCCTATGGGCATGTTCTATTACATCTGTCTTTTTCTTGTTGGTTTGGAGGGTAGAACTCTAGGACTAATGCATGCCAGGCAAGGGCTCTCTTTCTACCAGGTCCAATTAGTTACTAACTTTCCCTCTGCTTCCTAGGCATCTCACAAACCTCAACCTTTTTTTTATGCCCCATGCTACTTCCTTACTCATGTAGATTCACTCTCTTACATTTCCTTTCCCATCATACCATGCCATTCAGGACTTTGTATTTCTTGTATTGAGGTATACAGCATATTTTATGTCTTTGTCGTAACACTTTTCACAGGTACTGCACATGAAGATGCAAGAGATAGGAGAGGACCTCCTCACTTTCATTGTTGAATTACCTATATTAACCTGGCCCAGGGGCCTGTGAAACCAAGTTTAATTCAGCTGGCCAAATCTGTACACACAGAAGAAATGACACAACCTCCCTGCACTAAGCTTTCAGGGCCAGACATTTGCATGACCTCTATCATTCACTTCCTTTGTAACTTACAGAGTACAGTACTTTCTACTAAAGACCACAAAAGCATCCAAAGATATTAAAAGGTTAAATGACCCCTAAAACAACATTATATTTTCTACAGGCAAGGGTCGAGGTATATTAATTTATTTCACCATTTCATATGCAATTTCTGCCCATCTGCATTACATGTGGACTCCCCACAATGAGTTGCCATCAATGTCTGAGTCTGCAGAATAAATCTTGGCTCTGCTCAAGTCAAGGGTCTCTTGTGGGTCTCTTGCTTTATCCTTCTGTGATTTTTTTTAGATAAATAAGCCCATTAGGTGGGAGGAGGGAAATTGCAATCCCTAATGATGTCCTGAAATAATGGTGTGGCTCGAAAAGGCAAGTACTTTATTTTTAGGGACAGGAAGTTAGCCTCAATATTTCAAGGTTCCAAAAGTGTGATTCATCTTTGGGAAAAAACGATGTAAGAAAGCAATATATCCTTTTGAATACAGGTCAAAAGTTGAAGGCATAGCATATGTGATTATATCAGAAATATTGCAATAAATCATAACAATTGAGACATTCTGCTCTTCAATGAAATCCTCAGCATAACAAATAGCTCCAGAATATAAGACCATAATTAAAACTAAGATAAGATTAAAATATTATATCATAACTTATCCTACTACATTTAGCCACTTTGATTAAGTTGGAAGAAGTTTTATTGGCTGCTAAGAATACATAAGTAGTTTTCAATTAATTTGTTACAGATAAAAAATAATAAGTTGTCTCCTCTAAATAAATTGATATTTATATTTCATCATTCTTTTTTATTCAAATATTTACACTTGAAAATTTCAACTTTTGTTATAAATTTATCTCATTATTCCCACAGCACCGAGAGTGATATACCTTATATTTACACAGTGTCTTATTTTCTACTATGTCTTTTTTGACCTATCTCACTATATCTAAGTCTCACATTAATCTTATGAAGTAGATAAGCCAGATATAATTTCACAGATGAAGGAACTGTCACCTCATCCATAGTCACATGAGTAGCAGCAGGACTGGGGGAATTCTGATATTTAGCCTAGTGCTCTTTGAAACTCATCAACGATTCCAAACTCAGAAAATAAATCTCCCTCTGACTTTTCTAGAAACGAGCATTGGATTTGCAGGGAGTGTGCAGATTCTGAATTGCTTGCTGACTTTTGATCACTCCTTTCTTTTTGCCATTTCAAAACCAAAATGGCAAAGCTTGGGAAGGTGTCCAAGTTTTACGCAGTAAAAACTTTACTTCTTGGGACTTGGAAAAGTCCACTTGATTCTGTCAAAGTAGGGAAAACTGTCACTCATGTAAAATTCATAAGACAAATGAATTTCTAAAACTTGCAAAGATGCCCAAGTTATAACCTCACAAACTGTGTTTCAAAATGCTCCAATGGTCTTATGCATCTAGCCAACACAACATAACTTGTACCAGAAAGGCCCTCTCACAAGAAACAGATAAAACTGGATGAAAATTATGAAATAATTATTTTCAGATGCTAAGAAAGAGTCAGCATAGGTCTGTAAACCATGAGTAAAGAAACCATAAGATAAGCCTTCCAGGGACCCAGCAGCCTGTCTGGGAACACTGGCAAGTGGTTCAGGGAGCTGTGTCCTGAGGCCACTATTAGAGCTCTGAGTTACAGTCTCTTTCCCCCAGGAAGCATGTGACCCTTTCTTCTTTGTGCCAACTCTCGACAGTTTGTCTAATGAAAGCGATTGCTGGTGACCATCCCACGCAGAAAAGCAAGCCCATCCTTGTCACTAAATTCCTTTCACTTTCATTCGTGTATTGCATTTGCCACTTCTTAGCTTTATTTCATTATATTTGCTTGTTTGTGGTCCATTTCCCATTAGACTGGAAGTTTCACAGTAGCACTTGTTCTGATTTGCCTACTGCTACACCTATGCTCCTGGCACAAAAGAGAGACCGAGTCTACATTTGTTTAATGGAGCTGGTGATTTGTGTTCATACAAATATTATCTTTATGCTTAAATGTATCGGTGTCAAAAATGAGAGTGGCATATTAATAAGCATGTGATATATAAGTAGGTAAAACCAAAAATCCCTTAGGGGAAATGAAAAGATGCTGATGCGGAGAAAGAAAAACAGAAAGAGATCTAGTAACGATCTTTGTCATTGTCACTTTGCTTGGAGTTTATGTTCTTGAAAACATTTTGCCATTTTGCAAGTTCCATACTGTTTTCTAAGTGATGTTCCTCAAATATTGAACTGAGGTTGCATGATGACATCAGCAAGTGCCATATTAAACTGATCCTGCCTCCTAGTTTCTGGTGCATGAAAACCCATCTTCCTCCTTTTATGAATTGAACAAAAATAAGCTAACACTTCATATGTGTCAGGGACAAACACGTTTGAAGTTGAGGACGAGCACAGTAGGGATGAAGCCAACAGTCTAGTGAGGGAAGCAGATCTGAGAACAAGTATGGAGGACACTGACTAGTACTAAAGTAAAAGTCTGTACAGATTGCTAAGGAAACTCAACAAAGGGCATTTAACTTAGACCAGCTATAGGGAGAAGGACTGTAAGAAAACTATGTATATGCTGAGCCCAAAAACATGTGCTTATTTTGCATGCAGAAGGAGGCAAAGAAATAAGAAAAATCCACAAGTCCAGATATATATGAAAGCTCACACTGTAGACATCTACAGGAAGTTCTGTGTTGGACCAAAATCAATATAAGAATAAGTAAGAGGCCAGATCAAGAATATTCAAACAGTTCATTAAAGAAATAGATCTATTCATAGACTGTTGCTTGAATTCAATTCAAAATAATAAGGACCTGATCCAAATTAATAATGGTAGGGAGAAAGAGATGGGGAAGCATGATGGATGAAAGGGGCAGAACTAACCATGAGTCTTAGCTGTTGATCAAACACCAAATGTCATGGGCAAGGAAGGACTGGGTTTTCTGAGTAGATGGCTCTGTGGATGGTATGCCTTCACTAAGAGAGATCCATTGGTGACTGTCATTTATGTTGGTGATGTTTTTGTACATATCCCAAACTCAGGAAAGTCCTGAGGACTGACATCTAGCTTTCCTTACAGGCAAAATGAGCATGCAAACATGTTTATCTTTTTGATACATGCACTGTGAAGCCATGGGAATAGATAAAAACATATCATAAAACAGCAAAGGACCTGACGTCAAAAGTGGTGCTCTGCCTGTGTGGCCTGGGCAGGCGTCTCCATGACAGGTAAAGTGACCTGCTGACGTCCCACGCAACCCAAGTCAGAAGCTCATTTTTTAATAAAAGGGGGACCTATAGGGCCCTGGCCCCCGTTTTGGGTAACTGTTGCCTTGCTCACGGACCTTGACCTTGATATTCTCCCTATGCTAATTCCCTGCCAGGCTCCACCCTCCTGAATGCTTAAGGGAAGTTCCTTGCCTGGTACCCTGAATAATGGACATTAACAGATTAGAAGCAAGATTGTAAAACATCAGTAGCGAACTTCTGCCCTCCGGGGTCCTCCCATTGTGCTGTAAGCCTGTATTTAAGACCTTCTCCCCCCTTAAATAAATGACATTCAGCATTTAAAATTAAAATATATATATATAATATATATAATTGAATGAATACTGTGAATGTAATCTATGAATACCACAAATGTGATTAATATCATGAGTGTGATTAATGAATATCATGAATGTAATTTAAAAAATAAATAAATAAAGTCAAAAATAAATAAAAAATTTAAAAAAAAAAAGAGTGGATGTTCCAAAACCTAAAAAAAAAAAAAAAAAAGTGGTGCTCTGCCTGGCATTTCATTGCCAAAATAAATATCATGACCAGAACAAGTGGGTCTTTAACTCTTGTGCCTGCTCTTGGGACTCTTTTTATCCTGTTGGGTTGCCAGGTCCAACTTCAATATGATTAGCTTTTGCTTCAACTTATTATATTTTAGTTTGTCATGTTTAACTGTTGTCTCTTTGAAGCCTGTTCCTATCTAATGAGAAACATAAAATGGAGTGGATCCAGAGGGGAAGGAAGGAAGGAGGACCTGGGAGGAGTGAAGGGAGGGGAAACTATAATCAGATTATATTGTGTGAGAAAAGAATCTATTTTTCAATAAAAGGAAAAAATATTAAAATAATAATGAATACCACATAATAATAACAATAATAATTATAAAACAGTACATAGTCTCTTTAGCGCTATAGGTATAATAGAGCTACAATGTTGTGATTGTCTGGGGTAAGTCAACAGTAATCTACTCTTTTCCTGCACAGCTATGTATATTTTTAAAAAAATTGAGTCCTCTTTATTGAGTTGACTCCCTCAAGTAAATTAAAATTATAACCAAAATAAATAAATAAATGATTGAATGAATGAATACCATGACCAAAGAAAACTTCGGGAGGAAAGGTTTAATTGGTTTACAGGTTATACTGTAATATACTTATCATCAAGGGATGCCACAGCAAGAGCTCAGGGCAGGAATCTGCAGGCTGGACTTGAAGTGAAATCACAGAGGGATGCTGCTTACTGACTTGCTTCCTCTGGCTTGCTTACCAGCCTTTCTTCTACAGACCAGTCCTACCTACCTAGGGCTGGCACCACCCACCACAGGCTGGGCCCTCCTACATCAACTAACAATTAAGAATGCTTTGCAGACATGGCCACAGGCCAATATGATCTGAGAAATTCTTCAGTTGAGGATCCCTCCTCCTGGGTGACTCTAGGTTTGTGCCAAGTTGACAGCTGAAGCTATCTCTAACACGTGGCAAAAGGCAGTTTTCAAGGAAAATATGTGTATAGAATTTCTGTATAAGCAAACATCTTTTCTTGTTCCAGATCCAAGTGGGATGTAACTAACTTCTGACAGTGATTTCAAACACGAGTTTCTTTCAAAATAAAGGGAATTACCTGAGCAGTAGAGACACTAATGCTGAATATCTACCAGTTGTAAAATGCGAGAGGAAACTTTGTGGACACGGGCTAGTGACAGTGGCTCCATATCTTCAACAAGGATCACTTTCCTTCAGTCTGACTTTTATAACAGACTGCTGTTCTCTACAAATTCCACTCCCAACACCCCCTCCTTCTCTGCTTCCATCAGCTCAGGAGTGTAATATTAGCTACTTAGAATGTACATCACAATCTCATGATTGATCTTCAACAATTTGATAAATCCAGAGAGAATTCAACTGTCATTCTACCAAGTTTTCTGGTGTATTTCTGGTGGTAAAGTGATTTTTGTTTTTTTATTTGTTGTTTT
The DNA here is from genome assembly GCA_902168325.1 of Peromyscus nudipes. Taxonomy (NCBI): domain Eukaryota; kingdom Metazoa; phylum Chordata; class Mammalia; order Rodentia; family Cricetidae; genus Peromyscus; species Peromyscus nudipes. The sequence goes on from CABHPH010161133.1 coordinate 38,694, forward strand.
TAAGAATTTATCTTATTTTACTTTAGTATGTGTGTCTACGTATGTGCATGTGAATATGTTTATGCAAGTACCCATAGAGGCCAGAAGGGGGCATTAGACCCCAGAAGCTGGAATTAAACATATTTGTTGAGCCACTTGATGTGGGTGCTGGAATCTGAATGCCACTTGTCCACCTCTCCAGACCACTGGGTATAAAGTTTTATAGTATTTGCAAGGATAAAATAATTGATATTCATTTGCACGAAGAGTTCCCAAATTGTACCAACTTCAAGTTCTATACAGCTGGCTTTGCTACTAGGTAAGGTTTATAAATCCAATGTCACAGGAAATAAATTAATAAAATTAATGTTATATTTGTGTTAGCTAGTTTTATGTCAACTTGACACAAGCTATAGTATTTTGGAAGAGTTCTCTCATTTTCTCATTGAGAAAATGTCCTCATCAAACTAGCCTGTGGGGTCATTTTCTTGATTGAAGACTGATGTGTGAGGGTCTAGCCCATTGTGGGTGGTGCCACCTGCTGGGCTGATAGTACTGGGTCCTGTAAGAAAGCAGTAAGCAAGCCATATGGAGTGACTTAGTTAGGGTTTCTATTGCTGTGAAGAGACGCCACGATCACAGCAACTCTTACAAAGGAAAACATTTAATTGGAGTGGCTACAGTTTCAAAGGTTTAGTCCATGATCACCATGGCAGGACATGGCGGAGTGCAGGCAGACATGGTGCGATGATATACTGTGTACCCTAATAAAGCTTTCCTGAAGATCAGAAATAGAATAAGTCACTAGATTAGACACAGAGGTCAGGCAGTGGTGGTACACACCCTTAATCTTATCACTCGGGAGGCAGAGATCTGTCCGGATTTCTGAGAGTTCAAGGCCACACTGGAAACAGAACCAGGCAGTGGTGTTACACACCTTTAATCCCAGTACTGGGAAGCACACGTGCCTTTAATCCCGGGAAGTGAAGTCTGGGCAAAGAAAGGTATATAAGGCGTGAGAAAACAGGAACTCACTCTCCTTAGGCTGAGGATTTCATAAGAGGTAAGAACGAGTAGCTGGCGGCTCTGCTTCTCTGATCTTTCAGTTTTCACCCCAATATCTGGTTCTGGGTTTTTTATTATAACACCAATTAAATTTTGTGCTATACATGGTACTGGAGAAAGAGCTGAGAGTTTTACTGGCTCAGGCAACTGGAAAAAAAAAACTGTTTCACTCTGTGTGTGTGTGTGTGTGTGTGTGTGTGTGTGTGTGTATGTCTGTCTGTCTTGAGCAGATATGAGACCTCAAAGCTCGCCTCCACAGTAACACACTTCCACCAACAAGACCACACCTACTCCAAAAGGCCATTATCTCCTAAGAGTGCCATACCCTTTGGGGGCCATTTTCTTTCAAACCACCACAGGGAACAAGCCGGTAAGCAGCACATCTCCATGGTATCTGCTTCAGTTCCTCCCTCCAGTTTCTACTCTGCCTTCTTTAGTTCCTTCCTGACTTCTCTCAGTGATAGACTACATTGCCTTGAATTATAAAATGAAGTAAACTCTTTTCTCCCCAAGTTGTTTTTGCTCATGATATTTAACTGCAGCAATAAAAACCCTAAGTTAATATTTTATTCATCAAATTTTTATCAGTCAGAAAGGTGGTCCTCACACTCAGGTCTTCTGCAAGCTCTCTCTACTCTAACATGTGTTCTCTATCTGTTTACACATTTCAGTGACCCAGTGGAGAGTTGAGAACCTTATGGTGCAATACAGACTTAACAATTACAAAACCACATCCTTGAGGAAATATTGCCAACAGACACAATAGTGGGACACAGAGAAGAAGTTCTTGGTGTTTGTTTTTAAATAATTCACTCACGGATGGTTGAATTGTGCCAAGTACTGTAAACATTTGCTCATGTAAAAGAAAGTTGTTTTCCTTATGTGAAGAAATTAAAATGTAGGAGACAGACCACTTCTGTTTATTCAATAACTGCACTCAGTTATTGATATTTTTATGGCTTGGACTGCATGATTAAACATCTAGCACCTCCCGATGTTCTAATCTACATAAATTTGAATCAGACATTTGGGTTCAGGTTTTATTCTCTATCCTTTGAGCCCTTTCCCGTCAAGTGCATTAGCACCTTCATGTCACTGAGAAATTTTGCCCTAAATTGGAATAATGGGAAGAGAATCATTTACTCCAGCAGCTGAATTTTTAATTAATTAATTTTATAGTATCATACTTGCACACGTGCACTGTGAGCATATTTACCCATTCGCCTCTTGCACCACCCGCCCCCTCTGAAAACTTTTTCCCAATTAGTCCCCTTCCTAGATTCCTCTTCCTTCTTCCCACCGTGCTTTCCTCCTTCCTTTCCTCCCTTCTTTCCTTTTTTTTCCAGGTCACATGCAGGCAGTCACAGGTGCTGTGCGTTTGTGATGCTTTAAGCACACCCACGCTGTTTCCAGAAGTCAGTGCTCCACTGCTCTCCTCCCCATCGTCTCACTCCCACAGATCTGCTACCTCTTCTCCCTCGATGTGATCTGGGCCTCGGAGGTGTGATATCAATGTCCCACCTAGAGCTAAACATTCACAGTTGAGTTTTTAAACCTTCTATTTCCTTATGTAAGCCTTAACATACCATGAAATTAATTTTCAGTCTCTCTTTTAAAAAAGTAAATTCTGTCCTCAATAAGGGCCAGAGAAGCAAGCACAGTTGTGCATGAGAGAAAGTACTTTAATATTTCCATATTGCCCTGGGATTCTTTGAACAAGCAAATTGTCTCTGCTTTGGAATCCTAGCCATTTATACAAAGCAGCATTTATTACCTTCTACTTCCAGTCTTTTCTCTTTAAGGTAACTTACAGGAAACCATGGCTCTGGGAATAGAGTAACTGAGTAAGAGCTATGGTTCCAGCTTAGTAGTTGTGTGAAATTAGCAAGGTGCTTGAACTCTTCAGAATCCAGCTCCTCCTGTTAAATATGCATTTAAATACCACAGGTAGTAAGTGAGTGACCTCATGCAATATTTTTATTGTGTTTTATTTGACAGAAATAAGTTTGCTCTGGGACTCTGACCTCAAGGTCATTGAATGTATACAAGTTTAGAAAGCAATATCATGAATTATACTCTAAATACATAAAGAATTTAGTCACACTTTTCATCTCATGCTGCAAACCATAGGAAGCCTGATATATATTTTCATTAATTGGAAATGATTCCACATTCAATATTTCCTTTCGTTGGGAAATATCTACTTAGGTAGTAAGTATTGCTATCATGTAAGACTGGGTTTTGTCTTGGTCTCAGAATCTGACTGACCTTGAATGATACCAAAAAGGCATTATTGATTACTCAATATTAGCATGTGATTTCTTGATACATCATTATCCTTAAAGTCAACTTCAATAAAAGCTTTCTCACTGTATGGTGATAAAAATCATGGCAGTGGCTAAATGTACAATTAAACATAGGCAAAGTCTAACTTGGACCTGGAGCCATGAAACTAGACCAGAAATGCATATATAGTTGAGTGCACTAAAATCTTCATCAGAGATGGACACAGGTTAAGTGGAGTAGTCAAGGAGCTTCTTTGATGAAAAACTAGAAATCAAGGCTTCTAATTACTGTCTACTGACAATAGAAACTACTCCAAACATTCACAATAAAATAGCTAATGCTTAAAACTCCTAGGGTCAAGGACTATGTTTAAAATGTAGGTGGGAAGCAGCTTTAGATTTTAATTGGACATTGACCAAGATTTCATCTTATGCTTTGATCCACGTGAATGGGGTTAAAATTATGTAATGCCTATGTTCTTTGTTCCAATACAAATTTTTCTACCAGACTCTGAAATCCTAGTTAAACATATTTAATTTAGTTGCTTGCTTTTACTTGCAGTACTGATCATAAATTGAAATTTAATTATAAAAAGCATTTGACTAAATTAGCCTCAGAGTTCCTTTTATTGTTTTTATGCAGCAGATTAAAAATAATAATAAAATCAGGGGGAAACCCTAATAGAACAACCTCATATCCACTTTCTACCCATGGACTGATCCACATTAGAGTCCACTAAACGGTCTGATGAGACAAACATCAGAAGGATGTTCAGGAAGGACAGCTAGGAGCATATTACAAAGTCGTGAATGCCAAGATGACATCATCATTAAACACTGTCGGTTCTGCACAATTATATGTCAGATGTACTGGACACATTTAATCTAGACAAATGTAAAGCAAGTGAATTCATGTAAGAATTTAGCTTCATGGTGTTGACTTTGCCACTGGAATAGGGAAAGAGGCAATATGTGTTGTCCCTTATGCTACAGCTGTTCCTAGATTGTTATGTGGCAGTTGCAAATAGCATGCTCTTCTCACAAATGCTTAACTCCACCGTTATGATAGCCTCTTTAAAATGTAGACATCATCCCAGTTGTTCACATCCAAGAGAGGATTATATAGGCAGATGGACAATTGGATATCCAAAGAGAAGCTTTTTCCCTGATAATAGAGATAGTTTCTAAACCTCATGGTGGTAATAGGGCCTGACTGAACTCTAGTCTCAGGTATCCCTCTAATTAGTGTTGTAGAACCCTCCTAAACTCCTGGGACTCGGTATCCTCCTAACTAAAATATTGGTCATTATGGTCCATCCTACACCAGAGTTCAATTCTCCAGACTGTCTAACTTCCTTGCTCAAAGGCTGAGCTCACAGTTCATGATTCATTGTTATAAATTTATGGCTACAATTTTTCTCTATTGAAGAATGGGGAATACACAAATAAACAAATGAATCAATTACAAATGGTGATGCTTATATTGCAGACATGTCTAATGTGCCTTGTTCATTTTAGAATGCCTAATATGTATTCATTTACATTTCCATATCTATCAACAGCATGAACAAAAGACATTTCTTCTAGAGAAGAAGAGACTCTCCCCATTGTTATTGTGAGGTGTATTGCTTTGTTTCTTCCTGTTTTATATTTATATAGGAAGAAGAAGCTATAGTTTCACACATATTCTACTCAGAAAATAAAAATGATCATTTCTGGGAAGAAATCAAATAGAAAATAAAATTGAAAGAGAAAGTGTTATAGAATTTCCAGCTATTAAATAGCATGTTCATGAATACTTTAAGTGGATATTTTAAGTGATTGTCTATGTTAAGTAGATATCAATTTGTTATTATTGTTGATTCTATGAAGTATATTCTGAAGCACTTCACAGAGGCTTTAATGTAAACTTTGGTGATTACAATAACCCCAAAAGTTATTCATTGAGAATGTTTAAAATGTGATGAGGAAATGCTGTGAACTTGCAGCTATGCTGAGAATTCACAGGTGTACTTCTCAGCGCTCATCTATGCCCACAGTCTGGGATTACTGCTCTCCATGAGCTGCCTCCGTGCGCTCATTTACCTAACTCAGTACAACACCGGATGAAGTCTGAACAGCCATTTCTTCATCAAAGTCATTCTCACTTCACTAATGTTTATTTCATGAATCCAATGGGCATTGGCCTTCCTTGCCTTGGTCAATTTGAGGTTGGCTGCAACTTCATTAGTTTTCTAGGTAAAACAAAGCAAAAGAATACAACCTGAGAGGCTTAAAGCCAGAGAAAGACACTTTAACAGCATTCAGAGACTCTGAGTAGATGTCTCCTTGCCTCCTCTTAGTTTGTGACAGTGGCCACTAGTCTTCAGTGTTTCTGACCTGCAACTGTCTCAGGGAAGCCACAGGCCATCTCCCTCTTAGATATCTATATCATAACACAGCATTTTCTTTTTCATATGAGGATGTCTGTCTAGTTGAATTAAGGGCTTAGCCTACTACAGTGTGACCACATCTCAACCAATTATGTCTTCAATGGCCCGATTTTCAAGCTGGCTCATACTCTAGGTACCAGAAATGAGGACACACACAATTCCACCTGTAATTGTGAGAAGTCTTGCATTTTTCTTTGATAAACCCTCAAACCCCATGCTTGAGCACCTCCTTGGTCTCTTCTCCTCTGGGATACCTTAGGCTCCTCTTCTCTTCCTCCTTAGCCTCTCAACACCAGTGTACCCAAGCCCCTGCTCATGACACACATCCTATAGTCTATGGGCCATCTGCTAAAGCCATCCATGCCCCAGATTTTACTATGGGCTACTCAGTACTTCTCATTATGGCCTCTCTTCTGAGCTCAGAAATGCAACTGTCTCCTTAAAATAACCTCTTGGCTATGTCAGAGGCATGTCTAACCCACTGCTCCCAAATTCCACTGCTCACCCCACACTCCAACTGTGCTATCTCAGTTGTCTCTAGCTCAGATTCTGACACCCACACCCCCAGTTGTTCATGCCAGTAACCTGACAATCATCTTGCGTCTATTCCTCCTCAAAATATATCTTGACTCAACAGAGCTTTCTGTTTCGCTTGCCAACACTCTAAATTGAGCCCCACCGTAACTCTCCTGAAATCGTTACATGCTGGGTAAATTCCAAAGTCCATACAAGGCCTCCAGGGCTCCTTCTATCATTTACTAGATCTCTCTGATGATAAAAGTTGACAAAGCTCTCTAAAGAATAAGTGGCCACCTATGTGGATATGACACCAACCTCCAAACCCCTTTCCTGAGGTTGGAGTTAACCTTCCCTGGTTGGTAGTATTCCCAGGAAGAGGGTTCAAGGCAATTTAGTCCTTCTGGAGGACTCTTCTTTAGGAAATAAAGGGAACACAGGAAGTTTCTGCCTGCATCCAGTGTCCCCATGTGTCCTCAATTCAAAGTAATCAACATAACAATGTTATGTTTGGGGTTAGCATTTCCTAAATTCCATCAGCAAAACTATTGCAAAGGAAGTAGACAAGTCCCTGACCTCAGATGACTAATCCAAGGTTATATAGCATAAGAATTAGTTACAAGGGACTGAATGAGTCAGTGAGTGAATAGTGATAGTATTCATTTTAACGTTTTAATTCCTCCTTAATGTAGGAGGAATTAAAGTAGACTTTGTTGAGATTCTGATCTCATCCTTCTTATGCTGACCAAGGTGTGAGATAACTATACTGCCAAGACCTCTTCCCCCACACAAACATTCTCCTACATCCTAAACCACTTTCTATGCTTTTTTCATTGTCCAGCCATAAGGTCAAAAACCAATTGGTATTGTCCAATTCATAGCTACACTTGAAGGAGCCCAAGATTTTTGGCATTGGCATGAAGGGTGTGGCGCTGAAGAGGCAACAATGCTGGAGTCTATGGATCTGGATGGTACTCTCACCTTGGTTGACTATCATTCCGGCCTTCACTGGGCTATTAGCAGCATCAATAGACAGTAAGGGAAAACAGGAATGCTCCTTTAATGGTATATTCCAAGACAGGCCATAACTATTAAGGTTCTGTCCATTATCTTGCTTTCTGGATTGGTTTATTTCCAAAGGCCACTGAGTCCACAGCGTGCTAATTACCATCTTGGAAAAGTGAAAATTCTTAAATATGAGTTTAGTGATAAGACAATCATCAAAACAAGTCACGTCAGTAGCAAGCGTGTTGATGATCAACCCTGCCACTTTCCCTGTATTAGCCATGTTAGTGATCTGTCACTCTCTTTTTAAATTTCTTCATCCCTTATTACCAGCCTTCCTCTCCTTCACGTACATCCAAACACCTGACCTGCCTTTGGGACTCGGCTACCAAAAGGCATTCCATTGTCCCTTATTGCCCATTGCTCTTGCCACTAGCCCAGATGAGGTCAGAGCTATTACATCTAACCTAGGGTGTGACAACCCTGTGGCATACTCCTTACCCCACATCATTGCCTCTTTAGCCATACTTCCCTCATCCCGCTAACATCTGCAGCTTTGATTATTTACACAAAGGCCATCTATAACCCATGGTTACATTAACTACTTGGCTTATGGAATAAAATGCAGAAACTTACCTTGGCATTTAAAGGCCTTCTACCATCTGTTTCCCCCTTAATCCCCCTTGTTTTTAGTTTTATAGATCATTCACACTTCCCAAACTTTCTATTGCTGTTCACAGAGTGCCTTTCATTAGAAGACTTTTTTCTCATGTCCATATTCCACCTGTTTCTATATCTAAACTAGAGATTATCAGTGTTTTTCCTTATGAATTTTCTGATATCTTCTAGAATATCTGAAGTATATGTTTAATTACTATAATTGTTAGCCTTACTCTTCTACTCTGCCCATGGCCGTTTACAGCATTTGCTTTCTGCTCAGCGTCAGAGAACTCCTTTCAATCAATAATTTCTCGAGGTGACTGCTACCACTGACTTCTCCTGGAAGAATTATGCTACTTCTTAACTGCTTCTAATTGTCTGGATGGATTTTTTTCTTCAGATTGTGGATTAAAATAATACCCCCAGCATACAGTGTTAAAAATCCCCACCTGAAAACATTATTTTCAATGTCATATAATTGGATCACAGAAAGAGTATTTAATTGCCTCAGGAAATACCTACATTTAACTTTGCTTTTACAATTAATTACTTACCCGACTAAACTCAGTGGAACTGCATGTTTACATGCCGAGTGTGTTCCACCAGAAAAGATAAACCCAAAGTTAGGATTTTAATGATCTGTAGGACATGAATGTTTTATCCGACCTAGTCAATGTGTTCTAGCATTCCTTCCCTAAACTGTGTATAAATACCCCCACTTCTCAGTAGACTGCTTCTTCTAGCTTGCTGTCTTTGTAGGTCTCTCATTAGTGGGTTCATACACCTCTGAGTCACTCAATTCTATATTTGCGTAATGTTACTGTTTGAATGTGAAATATGTGAAATATCCCCAACAGGCTTATGTATTTGAATACTTGGTCCTCAGTTGCTGGTGTTGCTCGGGGAGGTTACAGACTCAATACAGTGTGGAGCCTAGCTGGCAAAGTAGAACACTAAGAGCAGGCCTTAAAGGTTGATATTCACCTCTGGCTCTGGGCTCTGGTCTCTATTTTTTTTTCAAGACAGGGTTTCTCTGTGTAGCTTTGGAGCCTGTCCTGGAACTCACTCTGTAGACCAGGCTGGCCTTGAACTCACAGAGAGCTGCCTGCCTTTGCCTCCCAAGTACTGGGATTAAAGGTATGCTGTTCTCTAATTTTTGACATGTGTGAAGAAGTAGCTATTCATGCCACCACACCCTCCCTACTACGAGGAAATGAAATCTCTCTGCAACCACAAGCCAAAATAAACTTCTTCTTTAGGTTGTGTCTGTAAAGTATTTCACCACAGTAATGAGAAAATCAAACTAATGTACATGAAAATGGTGAATTTTAATTTTTTATTATGCATTAACATCTTCATTGGAAGTATTTTAGAATTATTTAATTTTCATAAGACCCACAGTCTCACATACTTTTCTGTGTTATTTATTTTTTTATAGCTATTATCCATAAGAGGGCTGGGCCCATGAAGAAAATTCAGCTTTGCATCTGCAAATAGCAGATACTCAAACATATCATTTGAGTGGGAGGGGGAAAATGGGCAAAAAGTTGACTTTTTTTATAGTGAACACTACTTTAAGAAGGAAATTTAATAGGTAAAATTATGTTAAACTCCTATTTAAAGTATAAGTATATTCTCATATTTTGTTATAAATAGGACTTCAGAAACCTTCAGTGATCATGCTTAGCTTTGATATATTCTTTTAATTTTACAACAGCATCTGAGGAGGCCATTATTATCACTAAAGAGAGGGTCTCAGCCTGTCAACAACCACTTCCATATCAGTTATTATAACAAACTGGGTCAATCAAAATAAAACACTTGTATAGAAAGCAAATTGGAAATTTTACAACATAATTTTGGCATGCACAAAGCAAATACCGCTGATAAGTGTGTAAAAACAATACAATAATTCAGTGTCTCTGTTTACTTTCTTTGATGTGTATGGGTGTTTTGCCTACATGTATGTCTGTGCACCATGTGAGTGCTGGGTGGCCACAGAGGCCAGAAGAGGATATCAGCCCTCCTAGAACTGGAGTTAACAGATGGCTATGAAATGCCCTATGGGTATTGGGAATTGAACCCAGGTCTATTGAAGCAATAAGTTTCTTCAATAGAGCCATCTCTCCAGTTGCCAATGTCCTTATTTTTAATTCCACATTCAGGACTTGCTTAAGACCTGAGATTACCTGCATCAAATAATCCATCTAATGAGACAGCAGGAGAACACAAGTATCAATTTGACTTGATTAATCCAAGTAATTCTTACTCAAGAAAGTAAGATGTTTAAGCAATAGTGAGCCGTACCATTTCAGCTTCAGAAAATCCTTGTCAGCCAGCTTTTCAAGGCAGTCTGCTCTATCAGGGCAGCAATGGACTCACCTCCACAAACTCCATGCTCATCAGCACCAGTGGGGTTGACACCTAATCTATACTTTGCCTAGTCCTACCAGACCATGACTTGAGAGACCTATATCAAGACATTTGCTTCAAAATTCAAAAGCCTATTGTTAAAAACAAAGCAAATAAACAGAAATCCTTCCTCCTCTTAGCATGAAAATGCCCCTTTGCTGTTCTGGGAAGAAGTCAGTCAACATTCTGTAATAAAAGACCTCAAAAGAGTTTTGTGGTGCCTCAAAGCTGACTACAGAGCAGACTTTCCAGTAGTTTCCTAATTGTTCCGCTGAAGGGTATCACCTTATACTAAATTCGTGGATTATGAGTTTGTTGTTATCTCAGTGTGGTTTGTCTCCCAGGGTCCATGTGCTATTGGGAATCTCGATCCCCAACGGGACAGAACCAAGAGGTAGATGACAGAAGCATGAAGAGGGGTGTTCTGAGAGGTGACTCCGTGATGGAGACTATGCCAGAGGTGGTGAATTCTGTCTCAGAAGGTCAGTTAGGTGGTTGCAGAAGTACATTAGTTATTACAGGGACCAGTTGTTATGGGGCAGTGGTTCTCAACCTTCCTAATGCTGCAACCCTTTAATACAGTTCCTCAAGTTGTGGTGACCCCCAACCATAAAATTATTTCCATTGTTACTCTGTACCTGTAATTTTACTACTGTTATGAATCATAGTGTAAATATCTGATATACCGGATATCTGATCTGTGATCCCCAATGGGATCATGACCCACAGGTTGAGAACTGCTGTTATAAGGTCAGGCTGTCCTGTGTTTATTCCAGGCTGTACACACACTTCCTACTCCCAGAAGTTCCTACCATATGATGTCATCTGCTATGAGAAGCAATGACTAAGCAGATGATGTCATCGTATATGATGTCATCCACCATAAGAAGCAATGACTAAGCAGATGATGTCATCGTATATGATGTCATCTACTGTGAAAGGCTCTGACTAAGCAGATAGTGTCATCATCATATACTTGGACCAGAACTATGAAACAATCAATCTTCTTTTGTTTATAAAGCACCCAACCATGGAGTTTCCTTTGTATTGCTGTAATTAAATATCCCACCAAAAATGGACAGAGGACAGAGGGAGAAAGGATTTTGCTGCTTGTAACTCTAAGTTAAAGTCCATCGTTGTAAAGAAGCTGATCACATCACATACACAATCAAAAGCAGAGAGAAATGAATGTATGCATGATGGCTCACTTGCTTGCTTATCAGAAATCAGTTTGATTTCTCCACTTGTCATAACAATTCAGGACTCCCTGTCCAGGTAACGGTGCCCCACACTGGGCTAGTTCTTCCCCTATCAATTAACTTAATTAAGACAACCCCCAAAGACATGTCCACAGTCTAATTCATATAGACAAGACCTCTCTGAGAGTTTAAGTTACATCAAGTTGACAAAGCTAACCATCAAATCAGTCCCATCATTTTGTTATAACAACACAAATAGAACACAGCCCTACTGAGTAAAACACTTAAGTGAGGAGCTGGAGGGAGAGATCAGCCATAGACAATATTTACTATTTTCATAAAGAGCTTGAGTTCAGTCACCAGCACACATATTGAGAGTCTCACAACTGCCTGTAACTCCAGCTCCAGGAATCTGACACTTATGACCTCAGGTAGGTACCTGCACTCCCATGTACATACCTACACACAGACACATATAAGTACATAGAATCAAACTAATAATAATGATGAACCTTTTAAAAACGGCTATGATAGTGGAGGGCTATTGGAGTTTGTAGCTAACACAAGTATGCAAAACTAATCAGAATTACCATAGGTGAATGATTTTCTTTCTTGTTTCCCTATAAAATTATTCAATGCCAACAATTGAAATATGATGAGTTTTGATGAAATACGATGAGAAAAAATGAAATATGGATGAGTTTTGACATGCATAGACAATCTATCTATCCATTTAAAATGAATTGCTTAGGATTGGCCTTTGAGGAAAATTCTAAAATGAAAAGCTTTGTCTATGAAGCTCCCATTTTCTGTGCCTCACTATTTTTCTTCCGTTCACTCTAGGCTTTGTTCTCTGTTACTCTTGGCCCTCATCTGATCAGTCACTTACACCTTGCCATAACTGAGTTTCCATCAATGGTTAATCTCCTCCATCTCCCATCCCAACTTAAACCCGCCCATTTGGCAGTTCTCTGGCCTCCATAGTACTTTATAATAATATTACAGTATTTTTCATTCTAAACCTGTTATTCTATTGAATACCTGAAAGTACTTATTTTTAGTCAGAAGGATTTCAGAAAAATGATAGGGACAGTTTCAGAAATACCCAGGACTCCCCTATAATCGTTTCAATTATTGTGCCCGCTTAACCCAAAAGATAGGCTAGTCATCGTGGCACTGAAGAAATGGGCATGACTACAGCAGACTGAGCAAAACCAATCAATGAGAAGATAAAACGCTGCCGAGGGATAACCGGATAATCCAGGAAGCATGGCATTCTGAAGCACAGCTGACCCAGATGCCCTGGAAAAGAGTGTTCTCCATCATAGAACTGGAATTTTAAAAACAGTGGGAGCTGGTTGGTACATTTTTGGACTTTGCGGCCCATATGACCCCTGTTACAAAAACTCAACTGGACCTTTGTGGAGAGTAACCAGGCATGGGCAACACACAGAGGGTCTCATTCCTTATAAAGCATTATTTCCAACAGCAGGCAGCCTGGCAGATTTGGTATGCCCCTCTTGTTCTAGAATACAGCCTTCACTGACTCAACAACAGGATGCAATGTACAGTCTTGGTGTCAATTTGTCTTGGGGCAAACAGTCTGTCAAGAAGTTTGAGAATGATTGGTGCAGTTATAATAGGGCTTATATGTGATGACTGACTTAATGTGGTTCAACCTATGACTTCTCCACCTCATGGTGGAGTGGAGGCACACATCGGTTTTTGAAGTTCAATCTTTTACTGGACTAGTAATACCTGAAAGGCACAGCGAGCCATAACCCCAGTCGGCCCACCACTGTGCATCTGAGCTGTGATGTACAGAACATAATGGAAATGGAACACATTTTTGGCTAATGGCAGATTTTTGGGGATGCAAACCTATCCTACATCAAGGAACATCGGTACCTAATGGCTTACAATTTTATTAACATGGAATAGTTAAAAATACTAACTAAAATGCACATTACTATATTTTATATAATATTACTATTTCAGTCATTTAAATGCTTATGCTTAAAACTTTAAATATTCAACAAAACCCCATTAATGCTGGGAAAACTGTTTTGAATTTTCCAATGAGAATTATCTAAATTCTTGCATTTTTACTCTTAAAGCTTTTGTACAACATACTTTCACTTATTTATTTAGTAACACATAAGAAAGTTAAAAATTATTATATACCTTAAGTGATTAAAATGAAAATACCAAAAGCCTCAAAATTCCATCATTTTTGACAATTTTTATCTTTGCAAGGTAAATACAAAACACATTTAAAATATATTTTGAAAAGTAAACTAAAACAAATATTACTACTTAAATGAATAAATCCCCAATTTTTCTAATATTTTAATGGTTTTTGGAACTGTCCTTAAGAGAATAAGAAACAGACTTCCCACAAATTGTGACTTATAAATCACATTTATTATTGCCCACAGGAAATTTTATGCTTAATGTATGCAATGAATTATGTGAGGCAATAAATGGGTGTCATTTAAATATATATAGCTATTAACTGTGGATTTCACATTTTATTAAAGGAATTCTGCAATGCATTTCTAAGTGGTTGTCATTTCACATAACTGAGGCTAAATTTACACAAAGTAGTTCTTCTGTATAATGTGTTTTTTGACTCAGTTAGCTTTTAATATTTTTCACTTTATTTTGATTTTCCGTGTGTAATCAAATGTAAGAGCTTAGGTCTTTGCACAGGTGCTAGATATATGGCTCAGTAAGCAGAAGAACTTCCTGTGAAAACATGAGGATCTAAGATCAAATCTTTATCACTCATGTAAAAATCTGGGCATGGTCATGCATGCATACCTAACTCTAATGCAGCAGGGAGCAGAGAAAGGACAATCACTGGGGCTTTCTGGCTTCCTGCCGAGCTCCAGGTTCAGTGAGAGACCCAGCCTAAAAGGAAAAAAAAAAGTCATATCTGACATCTTCCTCTGGTGTCTACATGCACACCCATGCACCTAGGTTCATATATGCTACATACTCTCACACAGGTGCACATGCATACAATATCCTTGTGTTGGTGATTTTTATAGGGAAAGATTCATAGTACGATCAAAAGAAATCTCCATCAAATGACAACAATTTGCTGTTTGTGTATTACAAGTACCTTTCCAGTCCAGTGGCATGCCTCTATAGTTAATGTTTGTGACCTCTGTGGACTTCCCAGCTTCTCTCTGAAAATGAGAGGTTTAGAATGGCTTCTTCCCCACCAATCAATTAAGCACCAATATGTCATGGTTTACTAACTGTGTGTAGACAAACTTCCTCCTCTTCTCACTACCAGTGTCTTCCTGTATCTCACACTTTTTTAAACTACCCCGTAACTGCACAGTCCCTTCACTTTCAGCGGCCAGAGTCAACCTTGTTCTCACCATCCCTCCAACACCATCCCTAGAGCTTACCCCTACACATGTCCCCAGTGGGGTAGGTCATTTGAGGTGTCCATCTGACTGAGAAAAGGAGTCCAAAGTAGCTAATACAATATAATTTCTGGGAGACTGTCCAAGGGAATCTGAGACAGAGATTGGAATGTGACTCAGTAGGCTTAACAAAGAACATCTTTATCAATGTGGATGAGCACCACCCAATTCACTGAGGACTCAAATTGAATAAAAATGTGGAAGAAGGATAAATCTGTTCTCTCTCTCTCCAAATGAATTGGACATTCATTTTCTCCTACTGTAGACTTGGACCTCAGGTCCTCAGGACTTCAGACTTCGAGCAGGACTAATATGGTTATTACCACTCAGCTTTCCATGTTCTCCAGGTCATAGGCAATGCACACTGAACTTCTTAACCCCCAGAAATATATTAGCCTAACTTTTATAATAATTTCTTGTATGCATCTACATTCATATCTACATACAATAGTTCTATGGTATATTCATGGGGTTGACTCCCTGCTGATATAAAATCTATGTATACTTAAGTCCCTCATGTAAAATGCCATGGTGTTTACATACAACCTTTGCCTATCTTCCTGTGTACTTTAAACCATTTCTAGAATACATCTAAATTGTATTGGATGCCAAAAATAGCAGTTATATTGTACTTTTTTAGTAGATAAATGACAAGAAAAAGAAGTCTATCCATTTTCAGCACAGGTGCTAATTCTTGACCTAGGTTTGACCCATTTTCAGT
The DNA here is from genome assembly GCA_902168325.1 of Peromyscus nudipes. Classification (NCBI taxonomy): domain Eukaryota; kingdom Metazoa; phylum Chordata; class Mammalia; order Rodentia; family Cricetidae; genus Peromyscus; species Peromyscus nudipes. The sequence goes on from CABHPH010161133.1 coordinate 54,408, forward strand.
TCAGTGAAGTGCAATAATATGGACTCATATCTATAGAGATCCAAGTGTGTATGTATATACATATATCTTATATATGAATATACTATATTGATATGTGTATCTATGTTATATAGTATGTATTGTTTGTTCTAGCTCTCTGGAGATACATGACTTAGACTTCTACAAACACGAGAAAGATGGTTATAATTTTCCTACCAGTTTCCTCTTCTGAAAATCCACTGCACTTGATTGCATGCAAGTGCCTTCAAATTTCTCTTACAGATATGTCTTAGTTTCTGTTCTACTTCTTTGACAGAGCATCATGATGAAGACAACTTATAGAAGAAAACATTTAATTGGTCTTACAGTTCAGAGTGTGAGTCCATGACCATTCAGGTGTGTAGCATGACAGCAGACAGACAACCATGGTACTGGAACAGTAGCTGAGAGCTTATATATGATCTACAAGCATTAGGTAAAGAGGGAGGGTCAGGGAGGAATAGTGCAGGCTTTTGAAACCTCAAAGCCTACTCCCAGGAACATACCTCCTCCAACAAAGCCATACCTCCTAATCCTTCCCAAACAGTTCCACCAACTGGGGACCAAGTATTTAAACATATGAACCTATGCCACCCATTTTCATTCAAACAACTATAAAGTGATAGGTTAAGATATTGTTTAAGGGCAGCATGACAGGGATTTGAAGGCAGAATCTGCCTTGTGAGTTAAATCACCAAGACCATGCTCTGGGCCCACATGATAAGTCTACTTTGCTTTGAATTTGTTGACCTGTCTCCCAATTTCCCTGTTCTTATCTGCTCTTACCCTTTGTAGTTTGATCCTCTGACATCTCAGACCATGAGAAACTCATATCCAATCCAAGTTTCTTAAAACCCTGTCCTCTATTCATAAAAATTATATGTAGTACTTTTAGCAAATATCATAAAATGAAATGACTTGTATACATGCCTCAAGAAAGTATGATTCTAACTTATGAAGCCTTGAAAATACTACTAATAGAAATTAAAAATAAAATCAGTGTAGTCCAAAACAGAATAGAAACAGTCATTGTATTAGGTTGGGTCATGGCTGCCTAACTGAGAGACTCTAGTCCTATGGACTGAAAATGGATGCCCCAACATTACAGAAGAACTTTAGGTGACTGTGCAGGCAGGCAGCTGTCTCTGTCATTCTAGATTTTTGGAAGTTGCTTACAATGCTTTTCCTGTTTACTTAGGTAATAGTATATCCTTCTGAGGTCTTTGATGTAGTTGAAGACTAGATAGTTATAATTTTCCTTGGTTATGATAAAACATAAGTTAGATATTAAACCTTAGATTCACAAATATAGGTAAATAAAATATTCTCTTTAATTTTGCCAAATACAAATAGACTAGATATTGTAACTGTAATTCTTTTTTTTTTTTTCAAGACAGGGTTTCTCTGTGTAGCTTTGTGGCTTTCCTGGATCCCACTCTGTAGACCAGGCTGGCCTCGAACTCACAAAGATCCACCTGCCTCTGCCTCCCAAGTGCTGGGATTAAAGGCATGCACCACCACCACCTGGTGTAACTGTAATTCTTACTTGGTAATTGTTTTGTTATATATAATTTTATATGTTAAAGTTAAAACCTTCCTTTTTGATTAGACAGAAAAAAGGAAGTGCTGTGGAATGTCATTCCGTATGCTGTGAATGTGTGTTGCTCTGATCGGTTGATAAATAAAATGCTGATTGGCCAGTAGCCAGACAGGAAGAATAAGCAGACAAAGAGAATTCTGGGAAGAGGAAGGCTGAGTCAGGAGTCACCAGTCAGACACAGAGGAAGCAAAATGTGAAGGCAGAACTGAAAGAAGGTACCAAACCACATGGCTAAACATAGATAAGAATTATGGGTTAATTTAAGTGTAAGAGCTAGTCAGTAATAAGCTTGAGCAAATGGCCAAGCAGTTATAACTAATATTAAGCCTTTGTGGGACAATTTTATAAAAGGCTATGGGACTGTGGGTGAGAGATTTGTCCCGACCACAGGCCTGGTGGGACATAGAAAAACTTCTGACTACAGCTGCCCAAAATAGATGAACTACTCTGTAATACTAGGATCCTTGCAGGTATAATTGAGTGAGAAATCTGGTTATTACATCATCCTGAATTAACCAAGTGAGGCTGAGGTACAATGAGTTGTCCTTCTTGGAAGCAGAGAAATACACACAGAGAGAAGACTTGTAACCATGAAGGCAGATTGCAATGACTTGTCTGCAAACCACAGAATGCAAAAGATGGAATCTGTCATCAAAATCCAGGAGTGAGCCATGGGACAGTACCACTCTCAGAGACTCACAAACAAACCACCATGCCCAACACCTTCAATTTTTACTTTCTAACTCCAGAATGGTAATAGAAAAAATTCCTGTCACCCAAATTGTTATACTTTATTATAATAGTTCTTGGAAACTAATATAGGTTGGCACTTTTAAACTCCCCAAAATATGAAAAAGAACACCTACATGTTGCTGCATCCTGGTAATGAATTATGATAGTGGTATCTATTTTTAAGCCTTATCTTTGTGATTTTTTTTCATGACTTTGTCAACCTTGGTCCCTAAACATGTATGTTCAATGACTGATAAAATCAGGTTCGCCTACCTATCCCCAAACACTGTTGATTGAGTCATCATACTTAGTCATCTTATTTTAGAAACATTTCTTTCACAGTAAGCCACAGATCTAAAATAGTCAGAAAAAGGCTTAAATGCCAGCATAAATTTGGTAGGTATCCTTCTACAAATTAAAATCAGTAATGACAAGCACACCCATATCTTTGCTGGTAGCCACACTAGAGGCCTTCAGAATACTTCCCAGTGAAAACATTTAAGTACAAATAGCAACTCAAAATGGTCATGAAGGGAGGCACTATTAAAGTATCACATTGTTCATTTTGATCAACATTCTTTTTAACCTGTTGTATAAATCCAGGAATGCACCCTATCAAAGGGATGGAAGGCACACTATTGTTGGTTGTTTACTCTTTTGTTCTTTTGGGGGCCCACCACTCAGCTCCCAAATAAATCACACATAGAGGCTTATTCTTAATTATAAATGCCCAGCCTTAGCTTTTCTTAGCTTTAAATTATACCATCTGTCTTTTGCCTCTGGGCTTTTATCTTTGTCTATTTCTGTATATCTTTCTTCCTCTCTTACTCCATTGCTGATTATGTAACTGGGTGGCTGACCACTGGAGTCTTCCTCCTTCTCTCTTGCTTCATGTTCCTCCCCTTCCAGTTTTCTCCTTTTAGCTATACTCCCTGCCTGCCAGCCCCACCTATCCTTTCTCCTGCCTTGCTATTGGCCATTCAGTTCTTTATTAGACCATCAGGTGTTTTAGACAGGCACAGTAACAAAGCTTCACAGAGTTAAACAAATGCAACATAAACAAAAGTAACACACCTTAAAATAATATTCTACACCAGCACACCAAACTGGATAAGAATCTGAACAATTCTGAAGCTCAAAGAATGAGAGCAGCTGAATCTACACTAGTTGTACGCCTATGTAGCTGAGAGTTCTCCAATATAATATCTACAGAGAATGTATTTCTCATTAGAAGATAGAGAATTTTAACATGCTAATCTGAACCTTACACACGTACAGTTTTTTATTAATTCAATAGCCATTGTAGCAAATGTTTAGATCTTACACCGAAAATGCTTTTGGAGAGAGAAGACGATGTTGTTTGCTGGTTTGGTTTGGAATTGCTGGTGCTTAATAATAAGATTAGAACACCTTTAGCCCAATTTTATTATCATTTATAAATTCTCTATAAATAATGCAGCTCCTTATTGCCTATACCCACACAGACCACTTCCATTTCCCTGCATCTGGAACTCCACTGCCATGAAGGTTAAGAAAGAGAAAGGGGAAGCCATGTTAGATTTTAGGGATGTCATACAAATTTTCTCCCCCGTGAGCCTCTGGGTGGACTCCTGGCTTCCCTACTGTTAGCTTCCTCACCTGTGACTGGAAATCTACGGTATCCATCTCTAGCCCCTGTACCCTTCCAATATCTGCTTCTGCTCTCATGTGGCCTTCACATTGTGTGTCTCTGTCTGTAATCCAGTTACCCTCCTTCAAGTCTTATTGAACTAGGACCCACACATATGACCAAATCATGACTTAGACTCTATCTCTGAACAAGGTTATATTCATAGTTATGTGAGCCAGGTCTTCAACCTATACTCTCAGAGGACATGATTCAATTCACAATAAAAGTTGAACTGTTCAGCCCTTGTTAACCACAAAATGTTTTGCATCATATTAGTATCACTGGGGGTGGCTTCTTGGGGATTCTGAAGGCTCATTTGAAATGGCAGTGATTCCTTTTCAGTGACAACATACTGAATAGTGTACATTCTTTGTCCTTTTCTATAAGAAAAATTAACAAAAGTCCTGAATATTGATTTGAGAATGATTCATAAAAAAATTGTTGCAGTTTATAACACATTTACTGTTCTTTCTGAATCCCCTTTATTTGACACCTACATTACTGGCAATGCTTCTCAACTGACCCGACCACTCTGTTGTATGGCAGTATTCTGATTTTTTAAAAGTTATTTACATGCACTCCCTTCCTTTTTAATTTTAATCTTTTGGCTAAGTTGTACTCTTTTAAATCTCTCAAAAAATCATCAGTTTTTGGTTAATAAAGCTTTCTTACATATCCTTAATTTCTTCCATAAAATCTCAGGCAATTTTAAAAGTGGTTGTCTTTCCTCACTCAGCCTTTGGAAAGATTGAAAGGACGTTTAGCTCAAATAATGAGATCTTGTAAAACCCTGACTTTCATGCACACGGAAAATGCTTTGTCCTTGCATGCTCTGTTTCTCAGCTTTCTTAAATTCTCTGAACAGCCATGTCACCTTTCCATCTACATATCTAACAGAATTTTTCCCATAGTGTGGTGATTTCAGTATTACATACATGTGCACAGCTCTCAATTTTCCTTACTATTTCTTCATTTGACTTCTGCCAGAAGACCCCTGGACTCAGTGACCTGGGACTCTGCTTGGCTTGTGTTATGTACCCCCCTCATCTTCTAATAGTGCCCTTGGCAGCCCGCCTCTTCATCTGCATGTACTATGCACACACATATATCCCTCTCCAAACAAGGCACTTACCAAACTTGAAACCCAGCCAGCTACAGGTGCATGCCTCTCAAACCACTGGGATAAGTTTTTCCTCCCCTTGACAACCATCGAACTTAGATGCTATTTGCTCATACTCTTGTTATACCAGGCAGAGGAATGGAAAAGCCAATTTCCTTGAACCAGTTTTGTGCATGAACAATAAGGTAAAAGCATGTTCTCAAATGAATTTTGAGGGAAAATTATTAGCCATCTTCCTGTACATAATTGGGTGTGCATATGATTAAATCAGATGCGTTGTAAGAAGGGACATGCACAGTAGAAAAATGATTGTATGACCTAATCTACCAGTCAGAGGCCCTTAGCAAAATAAACACATCCTCTTGAATTCCACAACAAATTCTAAAACAATAACCAAGACTCTTGCATATCTTATGTGGTCTGCTGCCCCCCTACAGTATGTTCTTGTCTTTTCATTACTTTGCTTATAGATTTTCCTTGCTATTTTCACAAATATATGTGAGACTTTATTTCAATGTAGATGAATTTCTAAACAGTCTTATTAAATAAGAAACACAGAGCCAAATACAGAGGTAATAGCCAAAGAGATCAGAGCAATAGCCACAACTAGCCTTAGCTTACCACCAGGAGTAGCTTCGACAGAGAGAGCTTCTTCCTGCGTAACCTGTGTTTTTATTGCCTTCCTATTCTGCCTTCTCATTGGTTCTAAGCCCAGCAACATGACTTCCTCATCACTGCCTGTCTATACAGACCTCCAGGTCTCTATGGTTGGTACTGGGATTAAAGGCTCGTGTTACCACACTTGGCTGTGTCCTTGATCACACAGAGTCTCTGCCTGCCATGTGATTGGATTAAGGGCATGGGCTACCACTACCTGACTTCTATTTATGGCTATTTGACCTCTGATCTCCAGGCAACTTTATTAACATACAAATAAAATATCACATTTCAGCACAAATAAAGTATCACCAAATTTCAATCCTTTTAATGAGGGCTCAAAAACCTGGAAACCCCTGCCCCCGTCCATGACCACTGGCAGCAGTCTTCTCCATTTATATACAATAAAAACCCCAGCTACTACCTAAAAGGCATTCCCAGTTTATAGGAAAATTTCATATTTACCAATGACATTTTATTGAGAGCAAAAGGAAACATTTCATGTTGGCATTTATCATGTGGAGTCTTAGCTGGAAGACTTTTATCTTAAGTGGTAAATGGTCTAAAAATAGAACTGGAAATCAGGGTACTACAGTTTGAATGTGTTCATTCTAAAACTCACAAGTTACCTATGTGATGGAGGCAGTCGAGATTTTAGTAGGTATTTAAACAGGAGATCTATTCCCTATGAATGCAATTGTGTGTTGCTATTATAAAGGTTTTATGCCACATTTGAATAGCTTGACCTTCTGCTTTCTGTCATGTGGATTCAGTGCTCTTTCTGTCTTAAGGACGGCCCTTCAGCGGTGAGGAAAACTCTTTTACCTTAGGTTTTTTATCACCCATAACTGTGAGAAATAAGTTTCTGATTTTTAAAAATTATCCTAACTTAGGTACTCTGTTATCGAAGCACAAATAGACAAAGAAGCCTGGTTCCAACCGATGAACTTCTAGAGAACTGAGAGTACTAACAGTGAAGATTGAATCTTTTCAAGAAACAGAATTGTCACCAGGTGACCCAAATACAGAGGCTTTAAGAACAGGAATGTTCAAGCTGTGTGAAGACTTGAAGGAAGAAACTAGGGGTGGTGAGCATCAAGACAGCAGCAACACAAAGCCTTTACCAGTCCTGGGACATGACAGCAGTTGGGACTGAAATAGCTCATTGAGAGCTGGAGCCTTGGAAGAAGAGTCTTGGCTGCTGTTGTCAATGAAATCCCTTTCAGGGAAAGAAAGTCATCCTGTCCTCTGTCTCCCTTCTGCATCCTCATCAATGTTTCTCTTTGGCCATGCCCATTTAGATGGGCTAAGGAGACCCAGGGGTATAAATCCACATAAACTTTCTACCCAAGGCAAAGAAAAAGACAAGAAATGTTAAAGAGTAGATCAGAGAGAAAGCAATAGGGTTAAGCCAGCTATGCTGAAATAGCTGGGTAGTGGAATTACTAAGCCCTAATGGACCACCACTTTCTTCAATGCATGAACAAGCACTGGATCTCTTAGAAGTTGAGATTGAAGCCACATAAAGGGTCTGATTTTTAGTTACTCAAGTTTAATTCATGCATCATCCATGATTATTACAAAGCAAATTAGAAGTGAACGAAATATGTACAAGAACTTAACATTTAAATCATTTCTAACAGCTATTGTAACCAAACATGAGTGTACATCCTCTTGATTTGAACTCTGCCGTTAGTCATGGTTGCCTGATCAGAATATACTTCTGATTGTGTGTTCCACCATTGAAACCCACTGAGCTCTGCCAGGCAGTATTCAAAGTGTGCCATCTAACCAAACTCTTACAAAACTAGAGAGAGGTCAGCTGAACAAGAAAGCTAAAGGGGGATGTAAGACTCTGACATGAGACACGCCCTCCAAATGTCTTCTTTCATACAAACTAGAGGAGGGAGATTCATTTAGGTCATACTAGAGGTACAAGAAAAACAAAAAGTAGAACTAAACTTCACCTCATCCCAAAGTTTTCCCATTATCCTAAAGTCAGAGGTGCTACATATCATATCAAACTTATCTAGTGTAGTCTCTACTACAGTGTATCCAGAGAGAACTGCCAGGGATACAGATACATGCTGGGTATCAGGAAAAAGCAGGCCAGCCAGAATGACAGTCATTTTCCTTGCAGTTATAGATCACATCATCCTTGGGTACCATATTCATTAGGGACATTATGAAGAATCCTAAACACTAAAGAGAATGAACAACCTCATGAGCCAGAAATTTTGTTGCTGGATATTTACCCAAAGGAAGTTAAATCAGTGTACCAAGATATAAAGTCTTGTATTTATTTAAGCAGTATTCACCAAGGCATAGCTACAACACAAAGTGACTATCACTAGATGAAAGGGTAAATAAAATGTCACATGATAAACACCACCACCACCACCCCACATGCACCCACGCACGCACGCGCATACACACACACACACACACTCACAATCACATACTCACAATTACACACTGGAATGCCATCCACTCAAAAGACAAAAGCAAAAAACTTGTAATTTACTGAAACATGGAAGGAACTGGAGACCATGCCACTAAGTGAATAAGGCAGACGACAGACAGACAGACACAGGTGCTCCATCTTTGGAGAAAGACCTCCTAAGTTCACCCTGCCAAAATGGATCCAATGTGATGGAGTAGCCCATGTCTATATCATCCAGGCAAATTGTAGTTTAGAAAAGATGCTTGGATACTCCATACTGATGCACAAAACAAAGGGCCATTCATGAAAGGAGCACAGGATTTTCCATGGGGATGAAAATGGATATATAAAGACAAATAACTTAGGGAGACATGAAGACATGAAAATGACTAAAAACCAGAGACCCTGATGAGATCTCGCCATGGTGTAAATGCTGTACCCTTCCCTACCACTGTCAGCTTCCAAATAGATGGTTATTGAAAGGCCAGTATGGTGAGCTACTGTTTTCTGCTTTAGTGATGCTCCATACAGTGTAAAGAGGGAACATTTGTCATTGTGTCTAGGTATTCTGAATAGATTGATAGTGAACTATGCATAGTACATGGGAAGGTGCCTAAAATGAGATGAATCATGTGTTATTTCAAATAGATGATCTCTGATTCTTGCATGTATTTATTTCAGGTTCTGTGACAAGAAACTTGAATTTCCAGTCAAACTTGAATTGCTGATTTTAAACATTAATAGTTAAACATAATAGTGAGGATTTGATTCTACTTTTCTTCCCAAATACATTTTTAAATTTCATTGATATAATAATACATCTTTATGGAGAACAGTGTGGCGGTTTGGGATTTCTACACTGTGTATTGACTCGAGATGATTAATTTATATTTCACCTTAAACATTTACATTTTTTGTGGTATCTGGCTGTAACTTTGGACCCACTACCCAGTTTTTCCCATATTTCTCTCTTCTCTTCATCTCTTGGACTTTAGTGACTACTGTTCTTACTAGTTTAATGAGCACTCATATATTTCTTGTGTGAGTAAGATCATACATTACATGTCTATTTAGCTGTGGTTTATTTCACTTAGCTTAGTACTGTTTCTAGTTCTTTCCATGTTTGGATGTTTAGATTTTTATTTTTTATTTTTGAGTGGATAGAATTCCATTTGTGTGTGGGGTATGTGTGTGTGTTATTTGGTTTATCCATTCATCTAGGTGATGAACACCTTAGTAACGTCATGTCTTGGTGGCCAGTGTTTGAATAAATGGGACTATATCTCTTGATATAGAGTTCATTTTCTTTGGCAAAATACCCCATGATAAAATTGCTGGATTATAACATAGTTCATTCATTTTAAGTGTTTTGTTTTATTTTGCAACCTCCATATTCTTTATTAAAGTGGCTGTACTAACACACATTTATCCAAACCAGAGCAAAAATAAAAAGGCCAAAATTAATAATCTGATTTGATAATAGGAAAATGACTTGAGCAGCCATATCTCAAAAAAGAACATGCAAATGGCAACCAATATGAAAAATACCTGACCTCACTAATCTTTGGGGAAACAAATTGAAATCACAATAAGATATAATCACCCTACATTAAAATGACAAGAAACGCTAACCAATATATTTCAACCAAAGTCCCCATTTTTTTCCAGTCACTGGTGCTTTATAGTTGAACTTTACAAATATATTAATTTCACACATACTGCATTTTTAGAAACGGAACTTATTTAGAAATTGTTTCATATTCACAGAATAACAGTAGAATTAAAATCCCAGAGATTCAGAGAGTTCCTATTAAATAAAGCTGGGGAGGGAAACTTAAATCATGGATAAACTATTCAGGAAACTGCCAAGCGGTCATGGAAGTTGAGGAGGCAATCTCTGACTTTCTGCCAGCTACCGGGGGTCATTGCAGCAGCTGGAGTGGGCAGGTTGTAAATGCAGAAGAAAGTATCACATGAAACTCAAACGCTCGTTGGTGGAGCCCCATGTGGTCTATGTGTTTGTATACACAATTTATTATTATCATCACTATATATAACTCTCGTCAGTCTGCACTAGTAAAGAACATCTGTCTCCCGCAAAACAATGTGCCTCTGAGGAGTTCCTTAGCAAGTCTCAGCTCAAAGCAAAGCAATCAAGACTGATTAAAAGGATAGCATTTAACCAAGGGAGAGGCAGAGCCGACGGGGAGGAAGGAAGAAGAAATCATTAACACTTACAATCGCACTTGCTTCATCCATGGGTATTAATGAATCTATAATTATGCTGATATCTGTTTATAGTCACAATCACCTGTTCCAATGAGGGAATTAAAATGTTCTCTATGATGACTCATACCTGGTGGCATGGGCATAAAAATCACGTTATAGTCCTAGCATGCAATGTGTGCTGTTCATTATCATGCATTTGTGTAAAGCACAAATGTGGTAGGCATTGAGAACTTAAATTCCTGACACCCTCTTTTAAGTCATCTCCCCAGGAGGCTATAGAGTGCTATTTCCTCTTTCTTCTTTAGGGCAATTTATTAGTCATTCATGAGTCTCTCCCTCTCTTTCTGTCTCTCCCTCTCTCTGTTCCTTCCTCCCTCTCCCTTTCTCCTTCTTCTTCCCACACACATACTTCATAAATATTTAAAATATTTTAAATCAGCATTTGACCTTGAATATTCATGGATATTACTGAATTTTATATTTGTTACAGACTCAATACTAACATACATTTGAAATAGTTCAGATTCTAAAGGCATTCCTTTAGTTTTCTTTTAAAAAATAAAACCAAACAATAGTTATTTACAGTATTAGAGATATTGCTCTTCCTTTTAATGTAAAGATTCACTTTTTGAAAAAAATTATTCCTTCTTTTACAAATCTGAATGAAAATTAGTTTACATTATTTTATTATTACAAGTGAATCAATGTATTTCACACACATGTACACATACACACCTGTAAGAAGAAGCAGATTACAACATGGTTATTTTGGAAGTTTGTAATTTTTTTCCAGCATAGGTTATATAATTTTGCCAATCATTAATGAATGGTAATTCAACCCATTTTCTCTTATAAGACCTTCTTCATATTTAACTGTTATGTAATACAAATCCACAGAGAAGAGAAAAAGGTCTTCATCTCTCAAACTAGTTAGATATAATCATATGACCACATTCAAATAAAGACAAATCAAAACCCTAACTGAATTGTTTGAAAAATCAAAATAATCTATCATCATAGTAAAGCAGTTGGACTTGATGGTCAAAACTTCCAATTTGAGTAAGTGGTTATTCCCTAAAAGGACTGCAGACCATTGGGCACTGGATAACCAAATGGTGTGCTCTTCCTTGAGGAAAACTTTCTCCTCTGTATCCTTAGTTGCCCGTGGTTCTTTGTTTATAGTTGAAGTCTCATGCCCGCCCGCCCCCCAAATAAAACCTCTTAAAAGTCCATACAGAAGAAGGATATGAAGTTGTGAGAGATTATGCGGAGAAGGGAGATTTGGGAGAGGGCGAGTGAGGTGGATATGACCAAAGCACATTGTACATACCACATTAAATTCTTAAGGAATAGATAAGTAAAATAATTTTAAAGTCCGCACAAAGTATGTTCCAAGCCTTTGTATACTATAAAACTTAACGAAAAGGTAAGAAACCACTACTTTCTCATAAACGATTGATTATTAATATCTTCTTCATATTCTCTAAGCCATTGAAAGTGAAATTCCAATAGGGTTTACTGTGCAAATTCAAGGAATCTCAGGTGTCAGGCTGATATACTGGCCTAAACGTTGTAAGCTTAAGAAGGTGGTGGCATGATTGTCTGCTCCATGACTAGGAAATGCCATGCCCTTCTATACTTAGAGTTAGGAATGAGAGTCTTCCTCCTGTCTATGGCAGCCTACAATGCTTTGCCAGAACAAATGACACCAAGCCTCCAGACAAGTGTTCAACTCCCACATAGGCAACAGATGTAGGAGAGAATTTCTGGTGATATTAAGTAGCGTCTTCAAGCCAGGTATGTATCAAAGTCATAATTGAAAGGGAGTACTCTTGATAGATTGGAAATTATGTCAAAGGCAAA